>JAHXHD010000691.1:0-30672 GCA_019857685.1 Papiliotrema terrestris
CCGTCCTCCTCCTCCACCACCGCGACCACCTCTCCCTCTACCAGGACCTCCCCCGTCCTTTTGCACGCCTGCGAACCACTGCTTCTTCGCGTGCTTTGGCTTGGCGCTACCTTCCGCCATGACTGGTATATCTGATAGACTAGAACAAAGGCACGATGATGCTGTGGACTTGGAATTGGGCCGGAACAAATATGAAACATATTGATGGAGCTCCGCAGCTCGACGACTTAGTCCCGCATCGGCCATCGCTCTTGCTTTCACGGTTCTTGTCTCTTGAGCTCACACGCTCGACTATTCTGTTCATACCAGTCCGATCAAGGGAATCATCTATACGTACGACAAAGACCAGATGCCCACCCCGGCGCAGTCGTCGACGTCACAAAGCTCACTTGAAGACGCGCCCCTTCAACCACTCCCCATCTCCTCACCTACCCATCACGCAGGCACGGCCCGCAGTGCGACATCCAGCTCACATCATACGGCTGCGCAGGCCATCTCTACCTCCAGACCACATCGTGGTTATGCTACCTACCGCCCTAGGCCCTCGTCTTCCAGCCTCTCACTCCGCGAGTCTAGCCGGTCGAGCGCGCGAGGACGATGGCCAACTTCAATGTCCCGCTCGGTATCTCGTTCGCGCGAGCCCGAACTGGACAACTGGAACATTCTTTCAGACCTGGTAGGTGATCCAGAACAGGATGAGGACGATGCGACAGTATACGGCACGACTGACACGGTGTATACGCCTCGCATTGCAGGCGGCATGAGCGCAAGGAGTCTGCGGTCGTTCTTTTCAATACCATCGGAGGAGCTCAGCCGGCCTGTAGCAGTGTCAAAGCGGTCGTCGAGCTCTAGGAGGGAGGAAAATGGAGACACAATAGCAGGGATCCTGTCGACCAGTCCGTCAGCCATGAATGGGCTGGAGGCTCCGCCGTCAACGATCTTGGAGCGGACAAGCGAAGAAGAGGACGGGCGAGGGGACCAAGATCGCCCAGGCAAAGGTGCAAGCGACTCTCTACTTGGAGGTCACGCTCGGCATCTCGAGTCGGGAGCAGCGCCTTCGCTCTCGACCCCGGCGTCGGGGCCAACGCAAGGTTAGCACATGCCATGAACGCTTGCGGCACGGCTCACCACAGTACTCCGCCGTCAGTCCTATTGGCCCCCGTCGCCGGTCGCTATTGCGATATTCAAGTGCGCCTTGTCCTATCTCATTGCGTCACTCTTCACTTTTGTCCCATCCCTTGCCAAACTCCTGTCCACCTCGTCGGAGATCGACGCGCACGGTCGAGTCACCCCGAGGCCGGCATACTCGGCGCACATGGTAGCCACCATTGTCGTCTACGTAGGTTCACGACTTGGCGTTGGCGTTGGCGTCTCGCTGACTCCAGTTCAATCCAGCCAAGACGGTCGGACACATGCTCTTAGCGGATCGGTTCTGCCTGATCCTCGCTCTTCTCGCTACGGCCGTCTCGCTTTGCTCCATGCTTACGCTACACCTGTTCGACCACTTCAGCCCATCGCAGGGCAGCTCGTGGGACTGGATCAGCGAGATTGGAGACTGGGTCGTGTGCGTCTTGTGGATCGGCGGGAGCATGGGTCTGTTGGCGTGGTCCAAGGTCTGGGTGGGCAACCCAAGCTTCAACTCGGGTAAGCCGTGGGCACCCGTCGTCGGCAGAGCTGACGACAAGGCTGCTCGATGGCGGCGGTGACGATCTACACCGTCGTTATCAAAGAAGGAGCGGTGCCGAAACTGCTCGAGGTACTGCTTATCGTTCTCATTGGGGGTGGGTGATGCCAGCGAACTCTGGAAGATCGCTAAAACGCAGCCCTCATAACGAATCTCGTCTGCTACCTCGTCTTCCCAATGACAGCCACGACACGTCTTCAGACCTCCATCTCACGCTCTCTTCAGTCTTTCTCGACCCTACTCGACCTGCTCACGTCGACGTTCCTGCTGAAGAAGAATGCGGTCAAGGACTCGCGATTATCGCTGAAAGCTGCTGTCGCGTCTCACGCATCTGCCTTCACGACGCTCAAGACGGATCTGGCTGAGGCGAAGAATGAACGCCTCCTTGACGGCCGGATACGTGGCCGCAAGCTCGAGCTATACGACGCAGCAATTGGATCCCTCACTCGTCTGGCTCAGCATCTGGCGGGTTTGCGGGGGAGCACGCGACTTTCAGAGGGCCTGATCCGCGCTAGTCGGGAGGGGAAGGTACACCTGGATCTTGAGGAGCCAGTGCCGGGGCAGAGCGGGCGGCATCTGTCCGTGATGCTTCTGGACGACGTACCTACTTCGCCGGGTCCGGGAATAGTGCAGGACCTGGACATTCAGGCTAGCGTCAAGCTGTTTTTACAGTTCAGGAACATCGCCGGTCACCAGATGGACACGCTCGTCGTGAGTGCGAAGGGGCGTGAAGGTCCAAGGAGAAGCTTACACCCAGGACAATTGCGATGACGCGCTCGAGGCCGTACAGTCCATATCCTCAAGGAAGCACCATGACGCCGAAGAGCTCACGAGGATCCGAAGCGAGCTCGGCACTGCGCTCAAGGAGTTTAACAAGTGCTCGAGTACAGCTATCAAGCGGCTGTATGCTGGACCTCGCCGTGCGAAAGGGATCTATGAGGACAGCGGTAGCGACTCGAGTAGCGAAAGTGGACACGATCACGAACATGCCGAGATCGACGCTGAGAGCGTCGAGGGACCGAACGAAACTGTGTTCCTGATCTACTTGTAAGTTGTGTTGCGCCGCCGACCACTAAGATCAGCTTCCTCTTCACGCTCGAAGAGTTTGCAAGGGAGTTGCTCTTCCTGTTGGACACGTTTTCAGAAGTGGGTGTGCTTCACCGACCTCGGAACGAACTGAGGACAGATCCTCGGAGCCGAGCGCATCTCGACGAAAGAGTATGTCACATCGCTTTGGCCGACTCGGCGGGGCAGGAAGGAGAAGCGGGCAGAGTACTTGTACAAGCAGTTCCGTGAGTGCCGGTGTCGCCTGTCCCGTGCTGAACTCAGGCTCGGTCGTTCCTGTCGATCCATCACAGCTGCAGCCCCCTCTATTCCCCAGGAACAAGCGCGATGGTCGCAGTTCGCTGGTTTCCGACGAGCAAAAGGACTTGACGGCATGGACCAAGGCCAAGCAGCGTTTTTGGGCGTTTGGCGATTGGCTCAGGCGGCCCAATGTGCGCTACGCCATCAAGACGGGTCTCGGAGGGGGTGAGCGTGACGTCGTGTTGGTGAAGCAGGGTGATTGATGTCAGCGATTCTGGCTGCGCCAGCTTACACTGAAGCTGGGAGACCGATCTTCCTCGAGTATAGGGGCGAGTGGGCGTTGATCGCATACTTCGGCGCCATCAGTCCGACTGTCGGTCAGACTAATTTCCTGTGAGAAGGATCTTTGTCAGGTGATCTGACTGACGTGCAGATCGTTCTTCCGCGTCGTAGGCACAATGTGAGCTGTTTCTCGCGGAACGAAAACAGTCCCATCCTTACACCAGGCTGGGAGCGGCTGTCGCAGTGATATTCTACACAATGTAGGGCTCGCCACGGGCTGACAGAATAGCGCTGAACTTGCAGATTCCCCGAGAACCCGGTCATGCTGCCGATCTTGGGCGTCATCTTCTCCCTGCCATGCTTCTACGTCATAACGCAGATGCCCGCCTATGCCCAGGCTGGTCGATTCACTCTCCTCACTTATGTGAGTGTAGCCCTCGTCGAAAAGGGCCCCTGGCTAACCCGCAGAACTTGACATGCCTCTACGCGTAGGTCCGCTCCATCCTGCAAAGCTAAGCATTAGCTACAACTCGCGCGAGAAAGATCTTACGGTCTTCTCAATAGCATACCACCGCTCCACGAGCGTCATCATCGGCGTGATATGGGCTG
Organism: Papiliotrema terrestris; assembly: GCA_019857685.1. Classification (NCBI taxonomy): domain Eukaryota; kingdom Fungi; phylum Basidiomycota; class Tremellomycetes; order Tremellales; family Rhynchogastremaceae; genus Papiliotrema; species Papiliotrema terrestris. Next base: position 3,881 of record JAHXHD010000691.1, read on the forward strand.
CGGTGGTGTCGAGGTATTGGTGGCCTTTCACCGCCCGCCGGGAGCTCCGGATGGGCTTGAGCGAGTGAGTCACCGACCTTGAGGCTTCTGAGCGCAGCTCACGCAAGCTTCTGCCTCGACTTGAGCTACCTTTATTCAAAACTCGTGACGACGTACTCGCGCGGGGCGGATTTGCCAGAGCCAGAGCCGAGTCTAGCCATGGATCAAGACGAGCAGGAACCGCTTCTACCCATCGGATCGACCCGGCACCCGCATCTCAATGCCGGTGTCAGGCAGTTCATGGCTATGTAGGTTCACGACTCAGGTGCTTCGCTGACAGAAGGGAACTGCATTTGCAGGGTCAGCTGAGCTCGTTGAGGGATCTCCTGGCGCAGACACGTAACGAACCGCGACTCAAGGGTCCCTTCGCGTTCGACTTCTACCACGAGGTGTTGTTGTCGTGTGAGAGGATGCTTGACCGGCTACATTCGATGCGGTGCGTTACGACGCGGGATGAGTGGTGAGCAATTCACATTGCGCCGCAATGTTGAGGCTGATCCCAGGGATAATGTGATTCAGACAAGCCTGCGACTGAAAGGAGCTTACGACAGGGTATCAGGACTGCATTCGTTGCGCCCGTGAACAAGCAACGCCGGGAAATGGTCGGCAACGTGATCCTCTACGTGAGCGGTGTCATCGATGGAGGAAACAGGACTGAGAACGCAGTTCTACACCCTCTCTGCAGGATTCAGACTGCGCACACCGATGCCTCCCTATCTCCCGCCAGCGGAGCATGCGCGACAGCGGCTCGTGGAAGCCCTCCGCGGCCTGGACGTAGTGAAGCGACGGAGTGTGCGCGGAGGAGGCCGGCACCTGCTCTTCTTTGCCTATGCGCTGGCCATGCAGGTGAGTGACATGCCATGTTGGAGCTTACGTCGTAGGAAGTCATTGCCGAGCTGGAGTACTTGGGGACGATGATGCAGGACGCGTTTGGAGTGATCTCGCAGAGCACCGTCGTGGACTTTGAGTCGCTGTTCGAGCCTACGACGAGCGTGCTGGGCCTGGCCCCTGGGGTAACGATGAAGTGACGGTTTACGATTCTGAGACGGCCGCTCTGATGTGCCATACATTTGTCATAGCATCATGATAGAAATGCAGTCATGATCACAGGTCGTCGCAGAATCTACAAGCTAAGTCGTCGTGAACAGTCTATACTTATTGGAAACATCGTCATCACACGCCCAGAACTATTGCTGGCTCTTCCTAACCGCTGCAATCATCGCTCCCACTTTATCCATCTCCTCCCTGCCCAGCACGCCCCTTCGATTCTCGATTTGCACGGCACGCCACATCTCACCCAACACCCCGTCCAGCACCTCCTTCTTGGTCTTCTTCTTGGGCGGCACGGGCGGCGGCCGCTCAAAGTCGATCACGACCCCGAAGAACTGCGAGAGCTTGCCGCTTCGTCGTCGACGAGCGTCATGTGAGCTCGGGTCGAAACTGAGAGGGTTTTCCTCCGGCGAGGAGATATCGTCCACCGAAGGGGAGAAGAGGGGATCGCTGACGGGGTGTAAGGGCCGGGGAGGCGTCGTAGGAAGCGACGACTTGAAGTACACTTCGAAGGATGAGGAGGTACTCGCGCGGTAAGGTCGAGGAGGGGAGACTGGCACCGAGGCGGTCAGGTCGGGCAAAGCGGGCGGGGAAGAGAATGGCGACTCCTCCGCGAGGACGTCGACGATCTGGTTCAGCCTGCTCGGATCATTCTCTGTGAGGTACATTAGGCCCTGAAGGGATTGGCTGATGGAGATCATGCTGCTCGAACCGCCCGTCAGGTTGGACACCGGGCCGTGCGCAAGAGGTCGTATCGCCGACGGGTGGTATAGATCTTGCGGTGGCGCTTCGCCAAATTTCTGCCGTCAGTCCCAGCCGCAAGTCCAGCTGAAACACCCACTTGACTCAGCTTCTTCGCCTTTCTGGTCGCCTGCATCTTCTCAGAAGCGGACAACTCGGGTGGCTTGTCACAAAAGCCCCTCTCTCCCGAGCCGAGGCACCCAGCCGCAGGCGACGACGCGTACGGCCTATGCTTGCGCCATCCCCTCCCGTCCTTGCGCATGTCGAAGAATGACAGATCCTGGCCAATTACCTCGATCTCCTTGCTACTGGCTGAGCGCCTGCCCATGGTCTGGCGAACCTTGGTAGCCCATGTTTCCTTGGCTCCAGTCGAATCGGACAAGCGGAGGCTCGACGTCTTTGGGCTGTCCATCTCGATAAAGCTTATCTCGTCAGAGGGAGTATAGTTGTCGCTTGCAGAAGCGGCGGGAAGTCGAAGGGCTGATGCAGAAGTCGGCAAGTAGCCTTGATTCAGGTGTGACGGGTGGACGATGGTGCCAAGCATCTTGTTCAGCTGCCTGTCAGCCCCACTAATGGTGTGAAGCCGGTACCCACCTTAGCGATCTGGCGACGACGTTGTGCAGACGGGTACTCGTCCCCCGGCAGGCTATCGCGAGAATCGACCGACAAGGTGCGCACTAATGCCACATCCAGAGCGGCTCCCCCGGATGGCTCGGCTTTCCTTGCCTCGAGGTGTTCGACCGTGTCAAGGCCAAAGACCGCCTTGATCCTCTGCAAACTGGACTGGGCCCGCGCGTGTCCTACACCGTACATGTCGCCGGCCGACTCGATACCCGTCGACGGCTGCACCACCCACTTGCCCGTCTCATCCTCCCGCAACGGCTCGCCCAGTCGCTTCTCCAACACCCGAACGCGTCGCAGAAGGACCTGCTTCTGCTCGGCCGTGAGCTCGTTCTTGCTCGTCACGTCCGGCAGCGCGAGTACCGGCTCTGCCTTGAGGGCAGTCCGCATGTCTTCAGGCTTGGATGGGAGGGGCGGAGGTATAAGACACGTGATCGATTCGGCCAAGGATGCGGAGATCGATTCACTCGAGCCTCCTCGCAGGAGTTGAGACGACTTGGCGTGGTCGAGTCGGCGAGGGGATGACGCCGGCTCCATGTGACCGAAGATGAGTGCAGAGGGATTGTAGCCGGAGTCTTGGGTTGACGCGGAGGCGGAGGCAAGCTGGAAGGCGGACCCGGTCTGAAACATGAGTCTCAGCTCGTTTCCGAAGCGCGACCGAACAAGCTCACCCTACTATCGAATTGGCCAGTGCCTCGCGTAGTAGCCGCCTCTCCTGCTCCATGGACATGCCGGCCTCGTAGGCTCCACGACCGAGGAGCTGATCGACTTTGTTGAGGAGTCGCGGCCACGTGGGGCTGTGTGGCGCCCCGTGGGTCGAGCGCGCAGTGACAAAGGTAGGCGGGAAGCCACCTCTGCCCGAGGGCCCGATGCGTGTTTCGGGGTCCACAGGAAGGATGCGATGATCGTTGGTTGCGGCCGCTTTCATCAGATGCGCAGTGATGGCTTCGTCAGACTCGATACCGCGGGGTTCAAATGAAATGTCTGACGCAGGTGAGCCGGCTTTTGCGAGTAGGGCTGGGGCGCTCTTGTCGGTGTCATATCTCAGCATCTCGGTGCGGATCCGGTCGAGGTCAGCGAAAGTCTCTGTGACCATGGGATCGATGTCCGCCGGAATGGCCCGTCGAGCGACGGATCTTCCAAAAGTGTGGCCGCTTGCCTCGCTGGCTCGATTATCGCTGCAAGTCGTGCAGTGCGACTTGGTAGGAGTGATCTCGGGTTCCTCCATCGGAGCATGCGCCGGTCTGAGGGACGACACCAAGGGCGGAGGATGTGGTTTGTAGGCGGCTGCAGATACGTTGGATTCTAGCTCGTCCTGAAGTCAGCCCCGCCTGACTGACGACGTACCTCCTCCGGCACCGCTTCCTGCATGCTCGTCCACTTGGCCACGCGCCTGCGCACGCTTGATGGCGCTGCCATTGACGGTGCATAGTCCGACTCCGCCTCGGTAGCAGGTGAGGCCGGGAATTCGAAGGTGTCCGAGCCGTTCCTACCATCCAGATGCATAAACGACCCGAGCTGTCGTTGTGAAGCAAGAGGAGGCTGAGTGGGGTACAGAGATAGCTGAGACATGGTGTCGGGCAGGTCGACCCTCGCCCTGCCAGGCCAGCCCATCTCGACGTTGGCCGGATCGGACCCGAGGTGAAGGTCCTCGTCGGGCACCGACCGTATGGGGCCGTAGCTGGACTCGGTGACAGTCGTAGATCGTTTACTAGGGGGCCTAGGGGGCAGTGCAAAGTGGATAGGCGAGGCTAGTCGTCCCCGCAGGACGGATGATCCTGTAATGGATGTTATCGGAGGGCTCAGCGGTCGTTTCGATGTCCTGGTCACATCGCGCAGCTTGAACATATTGGCGCGGGTAAGAGGAGACTGCTTGGGAGAGACGAGGGCTGCGTCGAGGCAATGGTCGGCTGCCGTCCCCTCCACGTCCACGGGAATGGTGTTTGGCGACGACATCGATGACTTCTCTCGGCTGTCCGCCGGACCCATCTCTTCCAAGCCAACTTCCAAGTCCAAGATTCGTATCAGATCGGCGGTGGTCCTGTAGGCTTTGACAGCGCGGGACAGGACGAATGGGGCGTGGCCGTCGGACGTAGGTGATGGTGCTGCAGATATCGGCGAGGCCGGGTTGTTTCCGTTTGGAGGGCGAAGGGTGGAGCTTAAGATAGTATCAAACGGGAGGACAATGGGGGATATGGGGTGAAGAGGAGGCAAGGAGAGGGGGCGATGCGGTGCGCGGGAGCAAGGGGACGCAAGGGCAGTGGCCATACCGGGGTGCCAGGGAGTCGATGTGTGTGCTTCTGCCCGTTGGCTTCTGGTCTGTCCGTGTGGGGTCTTTATGGGTCGATATAGTCGGACGATACAGGCGAGGCGAGGAAGAGGCCAGAGGATTGATCGCCGCGAAGGAGGGAAAGAAGCGAGAGTGGTCAGAGGCCGATTCCGTTCGCATCACCCCCTCATCACAGTCCCAGGTCGGACGTCTTTGTCGTCATGCGTGATGGTAGCGTCCTAACTGAGACGGACTCGTAACGTCAGAGTTTGAAACATGGATGGGTGTACATGGGACACATCAACGTGTGCTGTCGCTGTGGGAATGACGACTGACCTTTGCACTGAGGTGAGCCGATGACAGTCCAATTCTCGTTGCCGATCGGCTGATGTGCGATGTGGAGACCGAAGGCCGCAAATACTGTCCCTGCATGTGAATGAATGATGGGGACGAACATCAGCACACAGCGTTGATCATGCACACGCGGCTTCATCGGATCGAGATGTGCTCTGATGAGCTTGGACACCTGAAGAAGGAGAGTTGCCCAGAATGTCAGATTGGCGGGATGGAACCCTTGCGTTTCAGATTTCAGGTGCTATCCCTCGCATCTCTCCCCTTGTGGCCTGCGATACGTAAGCACGACGGTTGGCGGGTCCCAAACGGTGGGCACAGCAGGACGAGCGGCAATCCGAGGGGTGACGTCACACAGATCCGCCTTGCCCTTTAAATAGAAATGCAAAACTGAACACGTTTGACATGAACGCGTCGAGCGGTGCGCATCATGGTCATGTAGTCATCTGTAGCCATGGGCAGCGCCGAGGTGATAACTTTCAACGCGGCGTCGCTACTTTGCTCGCTCGTTGTGCTAGAACGCGGCGCGGATATCTTCATTGATCACACCGTCATCGTCGCTCGAAGAACTGGCGCGCCGCAGTCTGCTATCGCTTTGCTGACGGCTGGAGCAGAATGGGAAGAAGTGAGCCATATCAAGACTACCAGCAAAACTGGCTACTGACCTGCAGCTTGTCGTTGTAGTGGCATCGCTTGCAAGGGGGCGAGGATCGCTCGCCCTCGGCAATGTCGTTGGCTCGACCATCGCGAACATCCTCGGCGCGTTCTCCCTCGGTCTGATCTTTTACAAATCGCCAGTCGTCGACCGGGGGCCGGTCTTCGAGAAGAGCTCAATCATATACAGCCTGGCCCTGCTGCTTGTCACGACTCTCGCTTCCGTCTTACTCGCCTTCGGTCGACACATCAGCTGGAGAGCGGTCGGAGTCGTCTTCATTGTGGTCTTTGGAGTCTATGTCGCCTCAATCTCGTACCTGATCCGCAAGGGGATCGCAACGGCACCCGAGGAGATGTCTGATAGCGACTCGGATTCCGATTCCTCGGACGAGGAGGACGATGAAGCGAGATCCCTACGTCGATCGCACGCTTCAGACTACGGCAGCACCGGCGACACCGGCCATCCATCCCTCCCTCCTAGAGCACAAACCCGAACTCGGCGCTCTGTCCCGCGCGGCATAGCATATCATCTCGCTCTTCTTTTCGCAGGCTTCCTCGCCATCGTCGTCAGCGGTTATGTGCTGTCGAATGCGGTTGCGAACCTGGTGGACGAATCCGGCATGTCCGACGTCCTAGCTGGAGTCGTCATCCTGTCAATCGCTACAACCATCCCGGAGAAGTTTGTGGCATTCCTGAGCGGGTACAAGGGTCACGGCGATATCCTCCTCGCCAATACTGTCGGGAGTAACTTGTTCCTCTTGACTCTGTGTCTGGGTGTTATCTGGGCGGGGTCGGACGGCACCTACCAGGGAGGCGAGATTGCATCCTCGGAGATAGCAGTGATGCTCACCTCGGCGGTCTTGTTGACTGTGACGGTATTGCTGCAGGGGCGATTCACCCGGCTTATGGGATGGGTCATGCTTCTGATATACATCGCCTTCCTTGTGCTCGAGTTCACTGTCATACATAGGATATGAGACGCAATTACGCAAAGGTGGATGATTAGACATGCACCAAGCGATTGAGGAATACGTCTGGCGGACCGTGTGGCACTGTGTCGTGTCGTATGCGGCCGTCTTCTCGACGTGTACCTGTTTGTCGGGGAGTTGTTTTTGTACAAAGGGGACGCGCGTACTTGAGCACTTCACCTGAAGGTGCCTCCCTATGCGGTCGGGTGCAGGACGCTAGCACTGGCAGCACGATCGCATCAAACGGCTGACCAGTCTTCAAGTCAAGCTTTTCGTCTGATTCCATTGCTCCAGTCGTTGCCGCACATCCCCAGACCGCTCATATTGCAAAAGCCTAACAGCGGACGTTGTCGGTCAGCTACGCCTTCGTGCGGCCTTCGGTACTGTCTACGTATACCTTCTGGCCATGGTCCGACGGATTTGTTGATCTCTCGAGCGATTGAATATGAGCACCGGGATACCCTTGGGACGTTAGCGCCCATGACCGCGGAAGCGCCGACCACCGACGGGATTGAGCGGAGATCGCCGTCGGATCTGTGTTTTCGTTCGTCGCAACTCGAGCTCCTTGCACATCAAATGCATACCCTCCACATGTCCTCGCGTTCCCTGTTCTCGGTCTTCGGGTCGGCCTCGACGTGTGTGGCAGGGCCATCACGGGCTCGCTGCATCAATCCATGTCTGCGCACGGCGGTGGAACGTCCGCTGTCGACTTCGACAATCGCCCTGTCGGGCCACAATCGTTGGTCGAAAATCCGGCATAGGAAGGGCGCCGCCGATGCCGAGCGCGCAAGTCGGATCAACAAGCTGTTACAGGTGCGCACAAGACATGCTGAGACATCGTAATGGAGCGCTGATCCCAAGGGCATCTTTCGCGTCTTGCGTATGCCAGGATCAACCGACCCCAACGTGAACTCGAAGCTGGCGGATGCACTTGCAAAGGCCAAAGAGGGGGGCGCGACGAAAGCGCACATAGAATCCACCTTTGCGAGGGTGAGCACCGACCACGACTCTCGGTGAGGCTGCTGCTGATGCAAGGCGCAAGCTATCGCCGAGGGCAGTGGGAAAGAAATGGTGTACGAAGCGATAGGGCCCGGCGGTCGCGAAGCGCTCATCATGTGAGTATGGGTGCTGAGATTGAGCTGACGACAGTCAATGCGTCAGCGATAACCCGAACCGTACCATCCAGGGAATCAATAAAGCGTTGGACAGGCACAAGTGAGTGATCGCGGTGCTCAAGCACTGACAGCAGATTCCGCATAGCACCTGTCGCGTTCATGTTCGAGAAGAAGGGGTTGATCGTTGTCGATCCGGCCAAGTCGACCAAGAACTTCGACGAACTGTTTGAAGTGGCACTGGAAGGTGGCGCAGAAGATGTCCGCGAGGTGGAAGGCGACGAGGGCCCCGAGTGGGAGGTAAGTCAATGTGCACGCGCCTCACGGAGGCTGTATCTCATGTACAGGTCTACGTCCCGATCCCCGACGTGGGATCCCTCACCCAGCTGCTGTCGACTCCGCCTCACAGCGACGATTTTGCCCTGACGTCGAGCGAGCTGGTGTATCTGCCAAACGACCCGCTCGAGGTGACAGACGACGGGATGGGCATCACGGAAGAAACGGCAGAGGCTATCTCGAACACGGCGGACATTCTGGAGGACGAAGGCGATGTGGTCAAAGTGTGGACGAACCTGGCATGAGGCGGTGCGCCCTGACGAGCATGATGTCCTCACGATGCATGAGCCCTCGATCTTATGATTCCCGCCCGAGAAGCCCGTCAACGCAGTGTAAGGCCGGCGAAAATCAGCGGAAGGCTGGTGCCACACGTACCGGGGGGCCGGCTTGGTCATCGACGCGGCCAGAGTTTCGCCCGGTCCATCTATCCCGGTCCTTTCCTTTCATCTCGGACATGCGCGTCCTGACTCGCTCGAACGCGGCGGACATAGAGTTATCATTGAGCGAGGCTTAAGCTAGCGCGGCCAGGAATCGCAATGTCCAATGTCGACGTCAGTACACAAGATCCCGAGGACCCGTTCCCGTTCAGGGTGGAGATCGGTTCCGGGTCCTTACGCATTGCTCCTTTCCAGCAAGTCAGTGACGCCTGACCGCTGTGCAATCCACGATCAACGGTCCGTCACAGGTCGAGACTCTCGCCGAGGGTGTCGGCTTGGATCCGTTCGTGATTACGATCGCATCGGGCGCCCCCGACATCAAAAGCAGCCAGCGGAACCTTCAGCCCGGAAGCGCTCTTATCCTGGAGAACAGACGGACCAGCAGATGGAACGCGCAGACGCTGAGAGTGTTGTTGTTTACGTGAAGGGGTCATGGCTCAAAGGGGCCTGAGCGGCGGCGGGACGAGTCGGTGATGGCCGTCAGTCAGTTCGCGTCGTCCATCCGCCCAGACCACCTTTTGAGTAATGTGTCGCTTTGGGCGCTTGCTTCCTGCACTGCGTGATGATGACATTGGACCCAACGGAATTGACAACTGATGGTGCTTCCCCTGTCGTCAAACGCCTGGACAAGATGGAATTGTCATAGCTGGACGGAGCCGAACAACTCCCCTGGATTCCGGGGCCGAGCGCAAACATGAAACGGCGGGACGGTGGAGCCCTGGATGGGGATGCTGACCTTCACATACAGATCGCGAAGATCGTCTTCCCGTGCAGCAGCAGCTAGTCAGAGGACTCTGGTGTTGCTGATCGATGCGCGAAATTCTTCAGGTACTGCGCCGAACTGGGACCTGTTCGGCAGCGCGGGCAAGGGGTAAATTTATGCTGATGGGGACGCCAACAGGAGCTTTGTGGAGCAGACGGGACGCTCTGTCCTCCTCAACATGGATCAGTCGATCAAGAACGGACTACAAGACCGATGCTCCTTCTCTCCAAATGCCAGCTTTCATCCCCCCAATCCTCACTCCTTCGTCTCCCTTGTTGTTCGCAGCGACCCGAGTGATACCCTCGCCCTTAATCCCCATCCTCCCCCTCCAGATCGTCAGCCCTTCCGACCGTTCACTCTCTACCTCTCCACGATGCGATTCTTCGCCCTCCTTACCATCATTCCTTTGCTGCAGGTCGCGTCAGCGACGGTCATCCGAGGTCCCGAGCACGACCACGGACCTCACCCGCCTTACTGTGGTACCACCGTGGTGACCATGACGCATGTCCAGTGAGTTCTTTCTCGCCCCGCTTTGGCCCTGACAGTGACCGTAGCACTTCGGTCACCAAAGCCCCGGCTGTCATCAAGACGATCACCAAAGATAAGCACCTGTGCTTCGCGACCGAGACCAAGACGGTCGGGCAGAGTGAGTCGATTTGGCCTGTCACCGTGATTCATGCTGACTGTAGCCGTCACATCCAAGGTCAAGGTCACTTCGGTAAGCGGTGGCGCTGCTCGCTGCACCGGCCTCGCGCTGACTCACAGACCATCGTCAACCGACCCACCGAGACCAAGACCAAATGGGCGCCCGCGCTCACCTACACCAAGACCCACGTCAAGGTCAGGCCCACATGCGGTGTGTCCGAGGTCCATGAGAAGCGCCGACCGGACGACGAGGACGCGGAAGACTTCATCAGCAATGCCGAGCGAATCCGCCGCGGTCTGCCGCTCAACAAGCCCGAGAAGCGTCACGGGCGGCCGCCCCGTCCCGGACCGTCCTGTGTCCCGTCGACGTCGGTCTCCTGGGTACACGCCACCGAGGTCAAGACGCTCACTCCGACGCAATGGGCCACGACTACCAAGTGCCGATACACCCACACCGTGGACAAAGTCAGTGAGTAGAGCGGACGTTTTCTTTGTTGCGGACCGCAGCTGAGGCAGAAACCACCACTGAGACGGTGCTCAAGACCAAGACGCGCACCGAGACTGTTCAGGGCAGGCCCACTACTGTCAAGACCAGTTTGACGCCTACTTCCAGTGAGTCGATGGTCCGATGGGAGCGGGACGGGCACTGATAGTCAGCGGTCTGGACAACCTCGACCAAGTACAGGACCACCGGCGCCTGCTATCCTGTAAGTATTGCGCAATATAGTGCCGTGACGCTGATGTCAGACTGTTTCCTAAGCCATCAAGGCAACGCCAAGTTGGAAATCAGGGCGGCGGAAAGTCCACGCCGGTTGCGAGAATCTTGGTGCACGGTATAGAATAATCTGGTCCCACAGCATGCCCCCTCCTTCTTACCCTTTACTCTTTTGGACATTGTCATCATGAAAATAATACCTGTTGCGCGGGCTGAGGCGTTCTCGAAAGTCGGTCAGGATGGTCACGGTGCAGTGAAGGGGCTGTGCCTCAGGGCGTGAGCGTCTTCACCGCGTGGTTGGGGACCCCAAGCGACTCCGAGGTCAGAATATCGCCTCGCCCCATCAACCTCGTCTGCGATTCCGACTCGAGTCGGTCTCGTCAGCAGCGGCATCGCCATCAACATCGCGCTGCATTCATCAAGTCGTTGAATGCCATCCATCGTTCGGTATTGCACGACCAGCCAGACCAAGGGCTTCAAGGCATTCCCGCCCGTAGGTTCGCATACTCTGCCCATCAGCCTACAGCCTTCCACGATCTCAGGCTCTTGGGTGGCGACATCGACCTTGACGTACTGCTTCCCGGATAATGGAGCTCATTCTCCCGATACTCCAGCTCGCCCATCGTAGCCCGGACGATCTCGACAAGACTACCATTTCCCCTCGCCTTGTCTGCATCGAGCTCCCACCACATGGCCCCGCCCAAGCCATTGTTGCGGATGTACTCCGCCTTTTGCTGGGCGATCTGCGGCGTGTCGTACGTAATGAGCAGTCTCTTTGATCTGCACATTAGCTCGGTCGTGATCCTGCTGCACGATGAGTCGACGTACGGGTCATAGCTGTACGAGGCGCCGATGCGTGCGTCGTTATACTCTTGAGCGCCCGGCTGAGGCAGGACCTTGTAGTCCCACATGCCGGCTTCCCAAGATCCCTCTCCTACGCCTGAATGTCAGGCAAAGCGTCGCAGGGAGTGGCGGCCACGTACCGTTGTACGGATGCCCAATACCGCCCGTGTTGGCAAAGGCGCGGCCGTACAGCGGCATCCCTGCCATGAGCGGTGTCCCTCATCAGGGCGACTGCCTCACCGATGACGAGCTTGCTAGGCGCTACGCCCTTACTGGCGTAGTATCTACCTGCGTTGTCCACGCTCACGCCGCCCGGCGCGGAAGAATACAGGGCGGCTTGGTGTCCCGAGACTGCATCCCACGAGCCGGCGAACTGTGCGTCAGAGGAATGAGCCCTCACCACTAGCCGCTGCTCACGTCGTACGCCATGAGGTTCCAAAAACTGAGATACTGCACGTAAGCACGGTCACTCGTCTTGAGAAGGGCGTCGTACCTGATCCATGCCGGGTATGTCTAGCATGTGCATGTTGTCTGGACCGCACGGCGCAGCGACAGTCAGCTCATACTGGCCCCGTTGCTTCCCCTTCGAATGCGCGAGGTGGTCGAGGCCCGCGCGGAGCTCGCGCAGCAGGTGCACGTATCCCTGGGCATCCTGAGGCGTCTTGGGATACTCGTAGTCGATCTGGACGGGTGAGCTCATGCTCTTCAATCTGTGCTAGTCCACCTACATCCAATCTGCGCTTCAGCGATCTGCACTGACGCGCAACACGGTCGCGGCAGACTCACCCATCAAGCCCCACATCCTCCACCAGCCGCACGGCAGATCGCACAAACGCCTCCCTCCATCTGTGATCTGAGATCCGCTCAAAGTTGGGCGAATACGTCCAGCCTCCGATCGACATCAAAACCTTCAAATTGCTGGGCCATCAGTCCCACTTGCACCTTGCCGGTCCGACCCGCTGAGCTCGATTCGCTCACCGATACCGCTTCTTAAGCAGGTATATCGCTTTCAGGCATCCGTAAAGATTCGTCCCCTCGTCGTTCCAGCTATCCCCCTCATAATGAATCTACCGTCAACCACGCGCGCGTGCTTCGGACCGTGATTCCACGGCCGACCTACCTCGACATCCGCCCAAGAGTCGCTGAGAACCACCTCCCCCGACTCCTTGTTGACATTTGCAAAGGCGTAGTTGATGTGCGTGAGAAGCTCTGCGGGTATCTGCTGAGGCGGATATTTGCGGCCGTATATGCCCCTGCCACTTCAGTCCCGTTGACTCCACCTGACCAGTCAGTCGGACAGGGTAGCGCACCAGTTGACCTGTACGATCAGAGCAGTCTCACCGTCCGGATCACGGCTCACTTACAAAGTATCCGACAGATCGCTTTCCACCTGATGACATCCCGCTATCCATGGGTTGAGTCTTGGTGATGGTCGGGTCGGTGTCGAAATGTCCTTGCTTGCGCCCCTTGACGAACGACAAGAGCGAGCCTGATTGATTTAGAAGCAGCGCCGAGATCGCCACGGCAACGACAAGAAGGAAGAGGACTGTACGGAGAGCAGAGCGCGGCTTTGGTGCGGTACCGGATGGTGTTGGTGCAGAACTCATGCAGGTTTTGGGTGATGTGCACGTCAAGGGGACAGGTCGTAGTAGGAGACGCGGTTTGCTGTGCTGCAGGCCTCTCCTGGACCCCGTTTCAGCGACCGAGCATGACGCTCACCGTGGGGCTCCGCAAGTCGCACATGTCCCGGCAGTCCATGATCGGGTGGAATATAGATAGCATGAGCCTTGGTGGAACGGCCGATCCCAAAGTGCACTTCAGACGCAGCGTCGACACACGGTCCGTCATTTATGAACATCTACAACACCATGCCTAGCATGGCCAGTGCTCCAGCCATCGCTGTCGCTCCCAAGAAGCCCCAACCAGGCACAACCTTGCCAGCTCCGCTAATTGCCGCGCCCGTACCGTTCGCGGAGCCGTATCCCGCATACACCGCCAGGTTCCTAAAGTACGTGTACTGATTTGTCGGCGTCGCCCACGAGGCATCGTCACCGCCGAAGAACGTCGAGAAGAACAGACCGCCGATCGAGGCGATACTTTGCGATGTGCGGATGACGAGATTTTCGAACGTCATGGCTTGCACTCCGTTGTAGTACAGCCTGGCGATTAGCACCAAGTGTGGATGCTCCATGGAATCACAACTCACTCTACGACACCGTTGGCGATGCCATCTTGATTCAGCACGACGACGAGGTAGATCGTCTGCCACTGCCCCGTTGCGAAAGTGAAAGAGCCTCGCGCGAGTGATGTTCCGAAGTCCGAGTTGCAGGTGATCTGCGAGTCGGAACAGAAATTCTTCTGCGATGTGGGTATGTACGCGTATACTGGATGTTAGCGGCAACGACAGATCCCTCGGTACGAGCCGCAGGCGTACCTTCACCCGCGCCCCCCGATCTCCACATGAGCCGCGTGGAGAAACACGACGTTCCATCCGTTTCGTTCCCGCCCGAACATCCACGCGAGTCTGGACCACCCCTCAAACCCGGCAGCTTGCCGCCCATGTTCCATCTGCCATCAGTGTCATAGTAGAGGGGGTTCACCTGATATCCGCACTCACGCAAAACCAGTCGGGAACCAGATATCGTACGCCAGCAGCATTCGCTCATACTGCCCATTGGAGGTGGAGTTTCCATCGACGCTGCCTGCGCTCGTAGAGTTCAAAGGCGCTGCATAGAACTGCGTCCCACCCGTGCGCTTCGAGTACGAGCCCTGCGGGTATCCTATCCGCAGTACTGGTGGCTGGCCATTAAGATCGGTAGATGCCGGCGCGGAAACGCTCTGGGTCGCTGATGCAACGGCCGATGATGATGATGTTCGAGCTGGTTCTCGGCGCACGAGCGTGGCCGAAGTGGTGGATGGATCTGGCGAGAACACACTGGACGGGTCAGCACCAAACACCCGTCGCGTTTATTGGGTTATTTTGGGTGGGAGAAGGGCAATTTTAGTGGTGGCGGAGGCGGTGTGAGGTGTATTGATGCTCGCCCTCCGACATGCACACCCGCCGCTCGCGCAAGCGGTGCGCTTTGCCTTGGAGTGTTGACAGGATCGATCTGGGCACCAAGGATCGACGTGAGGGCACGGCGATGGGATTTGCTCCCTGAAAAGCCAGGAGCCAGGAGGAGGTCGGTGCGGTCGAGCCCCCACTCGCCCCTTCGTCCAGCGAACACGACGCGTACAGCCTCCTGCAGTCTCGTGATGGTGGCAGATCAAACTGTGCGACGGGGAGGAGGCGAGCCATCCTGGACGGATACTTTGAGCAGTGCGGCGGCAGGCCACTCACATGTTGCTACCGCCCCAATTTATTGGCCCTGCCAAGTCCCAGTTGCTCCGTATCCACCGCTGTGCGTCGTTCGAATCGAGCGTCTCGGTCGGCATAGCAAAGTCGAAGTTGGCTGCGTCGAGGTTCCATCTCTCGGTGAGGCCAGCGAGCGAGATCACGCCTTGGGCGTTGGTCGATTGTGCAAGTAATGCGAGGCATGCGAGGCCCGCAGCTGTGGAGCGCATCATGGTCTGTGTACTGGTCGTGTTCGGTGTCTATATGTGTCGTCAAGATCAGTGCCGCTCAGTGATATGCTATATGCAATGCTTGGGATGATGACAGTGAGAGAGATGGGTATGATGTGTATGACGCACAGATGACGGGTGACAAGCAGGTGGTGAATGTTGAAAACCACAACAGCAACGACGACAACAACAACAAAGAAATGTCCCTGTGCGACGGCGGAAAGGGGCTTATTGCTCTCCGGCCTGAGTCTCAACTCCTCTGCTGACATGCACCGGCCCGCGTAGCTCGTTGCGCGCCTGACCCGTGCCTCGCCCGTTCCTGAGGTCCATTCCGCCCCTGATCTTCCTCGCTCTTCGGCCGTCTCGTCTCATCCTCGCTGCGCTGAGATTCGTCAGCGCAGCTGCGCGCAATAGTTGGCCGCACTAATGCATGGCCCCCAAGCCCTAGGGCCTCACGCTGCCCCACGGCGAAACGTAGCGGACGCTGCACAGCTGCCTCATTCTGTCGCGCGGCGCGGGTAATTCTCTCCCTCCACATCGGTGACGCCGGCTGGCTGGCAAGGGGCGCAGTCGAAGGCGACTACCTGACATACGATATCGAGCAGGCGAGTAGGGGGATGGCACAGATCCCTATCACAACAGCGTTTGAGACAAGTCGCATCGCCGCAAGGTTAGATGCCGGCGCAGAGAGCAGGTGGCAGTTCAGAATCTTTGGCGCAGCACCGCTCCAAACCGATCAAAGAGTCTCTCACAGGAAGCAGCGCGAGCATACAGATCAGCGGGTGCGACTCGGGACTAGTAGTGTGTGTTGACGCGGTGAGATGGACTAGATCCCAGAATGCAAGGTCGATGGAACGCTCACCTATTCGTGATGCACCTTGTTGACGCGCCTATTATTTTGGCAGTTGGCGCGACTGGGTATGGGACGCAATATTGTGGATGCGTCTTGCTTGCACCTTGGCATGCATGCTTCCTCAGGAATTGGGTCGTAGCCCGACATCCCTGGTAGCTCCTAACATATGGAGAAAAAGGGAAACTCCCCGGCAGGCGCTTGTTTAGGCATGTTCATCGAGCGTCGGCCTACGGACGAGTCTTACTGGTTGGACGGGACTGAGAGGATCACTTTTACGGCCCCAGGCTCCTCGTTCGATTGCAGACAGGTGTAATACCTTCTGCATGGCTCCCATTACCGCCCCTGTCTGCTCTCATATCTCCTCAGACAACTTGAAGTAGCGGCAAAGCGATGGCCGATGGAAGCTAGAGTGGGCCACTGCTAACAAGCGGTCATGCTGGGAGCGGTGCAGTGTCTGTTGACGATGGGCCCAAGGTCCGGCACTTCTGATACGGAGCTACTACTCGTGCGGTCACGAACGCGTTAGGTCGAATGGCTAAGCACGCGTCGGTCACGTTACCCGTTCCACAACGCGAAACCAATTCACACTGCCCGCTCATGAGGGGTACAAAAGTGGCTCAGGGTTTCGAGCACCTTGTCTCGGATTAGCAGTCGCCTCCTCATTACGCGATGTGAGTGATGAGGAGTGCGAGCTCATACTATCTCCAGCCACGGCGGACGTCACTGACCGGCGCCGGGCAAAATGGCTGAGTAGGGGCCGCGATCGGGAGCGCTAGGGGGCGAGCTTATGCACATGGTTCCCTCGCCTCGCAAAGGCATGACTAAGAGGTTGACCGCCGTCAGCACGTCTGCGCACGTTTTTTTTTTGGCGCTACCCGGGTCGCTCTTGAACGCCCGATTATGTGACTAAGTAACTGGGCAATGTGACGATGAGGCACCGGTCCGCGCAGAGCCCGTCCGTTCCGAAGCTCATGAGGGTTGGCGCAAAGCTTGCTGCATAGCTATCGGGCTCTAGGTTTACACGCAATAATGTGACCAAAGGGTCGCCTGTGCCTGCCCGGGAAGGCTTGATGATGGAGGGCGGCGCCCGCGAACAAGTTTACCCGAGACAACGCCCCCACCACCATGATGCAACCCTGTACGTCGTCCCACGCCACGCCAGCCAAGAGTCCACGAGATGCCTGCCGCGTAATGATGATTCTCCCGGCACACCCTGTAATTATCACCCGAAGGGATCATGCATCGCCCTGCACGCCCTAAAAATATGAACATGAGATGCGCTGTCTCTTGCTGAGACGACGCCCGGCGGTGTATGAATAGGTCGCTCATTCGGACTTCATGATCGACCCAGACTGAGACAAGGTCTACTATGCCAGCGCGCTATTACGTCTCACCATGGATACCGTCCGAGCAATTGTGACCCTTCTCTAGCGTCATAGTGACCATACCGCTGTATCGCCCTCCCGACGACATCGTGGACGACGGTCAGGACAGAGACAGACCTCGGCGTCGGCTCTAGCTTCTCGACCCCGTTTGCCCGCATCACCCTTTCGGGATCCGGTCCTCCAGCTCGAGTAGCCCCTCGCGTAGACCCTGCGCGGGTACGGTGATCGCATACCGAGGGTGAGGGTGGTCGGGTCTCTTAAGTTGACCGAAAGAGAACGGAGAAGTCGCGGACAGATCACCATCAGTATCGTCTCCGCTCGTATATTTGTGAGTCGGTCGGTCCTTCTGTCCTCTCACTCAATTGCCCACTGTCCGACCTGTGTGCTGACCATACTTAGAAGCAATTAGAGCTATCCTAAACACTGGTCGACGTACTACTCTACTCGGCAGCGCGAGCGACCGAATCAGACCAGCCGCTTTCCCGACGCTCCCGTGACATTGCTTTCCGATTTGGCCGCTCACCGCTGTAGATCGGCGCAGACGCAGACTCATCTGCTTGCCTCACGCATCGCCATCACGACCAGCAATCAACAACGTCCCGTCAAGCCCGTGTGATTGCGTAACGCTCTCACTCCTAATCCGCGCCCGACGTCCCCGAAGATCCCCGTCTCAACATGCAACGCACACACTCCGAGAGAGACATATCACCCCTATCACGCACCAGCTTGAGCACAGTGGGACCGTCAGCTCATCCGTCTGATCGGCGGTCGCGGACCACATATCACCGCGCCCACGACGCTGGGTCGTCCCGATTCTCCCATCCCCGACCAGCACCTATCCCGTCCACGTCCCCCGCGTCTCCCGTCTCGCCCCTCGTTGCCAAGTCGGTCTTTGCGCATCTAGACTACTTCGGCCCGGCTGGGCCGTCCGGCTCATCTCTGGTCAAGCGCTCGAACACCATCGGTACGCCCCCAGCAGCGTACCATCGCACCATGCCGCACGTCGCCGACATTGACCTGACGTCTCCCCGCGTGTCAGGCTCGTCCAAGATCACACATCCGCAAAGGCGGTCCGTGCAGTTCGAGGAGAGGTCGAATGTGAACTGGGCGAGGCCTTTACGCTCCGATATGTCAATTCCAGAAGAACCGCCCGCTTCGTCATGTGGGTCTCCGTCGCACGCTGCTTGCGTGGCTTGGCTAATCGCAGTCCAGCTACTGGGCACGTCAATGCAACGGAACCGCCGTCTAGCCCGATCCCCATTGCCCCACACACCCTCCCCTTGCTCGTCAATGGATGAGTCGCCCATGACGCCCACCACGCCCGACTCGGCACCGGCAAGTCGGTCATGGACGCTACCCTCCGTTTCCCACGCGAAAGGTCTTGGCTTCGGTCCCGAAGTTGACTGGACGGACATGGATTCCGACTCTGGAAGCGCTCTTGCCGACTACCTGGAATCGAGCAGCCCAACTCCATCGCGCGGTACACCCACTCCACGGCACTCTCGCATCCTGTCCACATTTGAATCACTTGCCGAACTCTCGAATCCGACTACACTGGAGGAGCTCCAGCATCTTCGCCAAGCGGCACTCGACCTGCAAGCCCAGGCGTCACCGTCCCGCTATTCCGCGCCTACCGAGGCAACTCGCGCTCGTCGGATCAAGCGCAAGGCAGTGCCCGCCTTCGACCTCCGTGACGTCGACGCCAGACCGGTCTCCACGCCCGAATTTACCACTATCGCGACATTCCCCAAGCCTATGCGAGTGCTGTCAACGGAGCTGCCTACTACATCGCCGTCGCTCCCCATGCTGCCCACCACATCGGGCACATGCACGCCGCGCAACAAGTTCTACGGCAACATTATTGGAGCTACGCGCTCCGTTGTTGAGATCTCCCCACGCACATCGTCCCTGCCGTACATGTCGTCACACCGGCGCATGACGTCGGAACAGTCATCATCGTCCTCGTCCGCCTCTGACGCAGACGAGCCGATCACCCCCAGCGCGACGGCCGAGCGCGACGCGTTTGCGCGCCAAGTGGAAGAGGGCCTGCGTGCGCTCAACGTGTCCGCCATAGAACTAGACGGCTTCACCGACGACGGGATAAAACGCAAGCGGGGTTTCTCTCGCTTCTTCCGCAAGACCCCTACCGACTTGTGATTCATTCAGGTTGCTCTTTGCTTATAATTTCATCTTTGGTCTCCCCCGACTGAACAAGGGTGGACTCGGCTCCGTCACGCAGTCATCGTACGATGCATTTTGATTACTCGATTGTCCATGGCCGCCTCCGTGACCATCGCGATTGTCCTGCCCTGCCATACCAGATTGCAGGGCCCCTCTTTCCTCATAAATATATATAAATGATGGGTAGTTCGGCGTCTCGCGTCATATTGTACCTCGTCACAGGGCCACGCCCACCTCGCCCTCCACGGGCAGCATGACCTCTTCCCGCATCTCGACCATCCGTGCCCGGTTGTCGCCCAGCACCGGCGTCAGCGAAATGATGCTCGCCGTGTGCAGGTCCTCGTCGCTCGACTCGGACTTGAGGGACATGCTATCCCGACCCGAAGACGCATAGGACGTGTCCCCAATCCAGTGGTTCAAGTCCAGCGAGCTCAACGGCGACCGGTCCACGACGTCCACGGTGAAGATCCCCGACGTAGGCGAGTTGGGCGCCGCCTTGGCGGTGCGGTAGAACGCTACGCGGTGATTTATGCAAGGCGGAGCAGAGGACAATTGCGGTTTGGCCGCGTCCCGGACGCGCGTGAGGTCCAGAGGTGGGGGCGCGGCCGCTCGGCGCCGGGCAGGCGACAACGGCGCGGTCGGCGAGGACATGGCGATTCCATCCGGCAGATCCAGACCCAGTCCGAGCCCTTCGACCTTGGCCTCGGATTTGGACGCGATCGACATGTCGGGCAGCTCCGGCAGGTCGTTATCGGACAGACTGGCGAGCATGGAGCCGAGCGCCTCTTCAACGTCGGGGAACGAGTCGAGCGATGATGTCGAGGACGAGTTGGGCATGGACGCCTCGGACGCCGATGACGGCATCGACGTGTGGGATGACAGGGACGGCAAAGAGGGGAACGACTCAAAGGGCGGTGACTGCGCGACGGACGGACTGTCCTCTGTTTCTGGCAAGTCGGCCAACGGGGAGAAAGGCGAGAAGTCGAGGTTGATGTCGATGCTGGGCATGTCGGCCAGCGACGGCACCGGATCAAGCGGAACTTCCTCCATCTCGTCAATCTTGACCGCCTCGTCCAGCTCCCCCCGCCGCGATGCACCCGTGAATTCGTCCGAGTTTGTCTGCGGCGTGGCGGGAATGATGTTCAACATCGGTACCATCGTGTCCGCGATCGTCGCCATCGAGTCGCTTCGGGCAAATAAGGAGCTGTGCCGCGGCGGCCGGCTCGCCATGTCCATCTCACCCAGCAGTTCCGGCAGGGGCCGGGGGAAGCTCGTCGATGCGCGGGCGCGCTCCGAGGTAGGGCGATACGGCGACGGCGGAGGGGGCGCGCGTTCTTGGAACGTCGAGACGTATACGGTCGGCGGGGTCGTGATGTGCGCGCCGGTCAACGGCGCGGCGGACAGGGGCGAGACGGGCGTCATGGTCGACGTGGACGAGATGGAGCACTGGGAGGTACGTATTCTGGCGCCAAAGGACGAAGCGGAAGGCGAGGTGGGCCGAGATGACCGTCGGACGACAGACCCGGTCGGGCTCGCCAGTGCTTGCGGCGCGTGCGCCGATTGCACAGGCGCTTGGGTGCTGATACGTTGCAGGCTGGGCTTCACATTGACAATGGGGTCAGGACCGCCGGCAAAGCGAATAGATGTCGGCGACGAAGGGGAGGGGGAGCTGCGCAGGATGGGTCGAGGGGCTTCAGATGGGTAGAACGGCTTCGGGGCAGGCGACTCGACCGCCTTCTTCTTCCAAAACATCTTGAAACCGTCTGCGGAGGGCGGTGGGGTAGGTAACGCGCCGTGGCCGGGGGTTTTCTCCTTGATCGACGCGGGGTCCAGAGTAAGCCCTAGGGGAGGGGGTCGGCTGAGCTTTCCCTTCGACGACTTGTGCGGGAGCGCGAAAGGCATGTATATCGGTCGGTTCGTCCGGCGATGAAGCAGGCGGCGGCCTTGGCGGTTGTCGCGTGTTTATGTATATGTAACGGCTGCGCGACGTGTTCAAGATCTGAAAAGAGCGTGGTGGGCAGCGGGCGGTGGTCGGTTTCGCAATGACGACCCCGAGCGAGCTAGCGGGCGGTGAAAGAGTGTGGGTGTAGTTGGCGAGCGTGGATTCCGGGACGTTTACTATACGGGGCTGGAGGGCCTCAAGCCATCGACCAGCGAGAGCGTGAAAGGGATGAGTGGGGTCAAGTGGAGGAAGGATAATGCAAAGACAAGCCCATTTCGAGCAGGACGCAACACAACACCACACCCAGCCTCACCTGCCCGGCTGGGCCCGGGTCGCCTGGGCAGACACAAACATTCCAGCGAAGGCGCCGCCGCACGTAGGCGCAGGGCTGCCAGCGGGGGCCAGGGCAGGTGGCAGGACCTGACAGGCTAATCCCGAGGCGTGCACAATTACAGTGTGCGGGCTGTGAGCAGGGATACGCCGACGGCCGACGCGTGACGTGAGTGGGGGGAACGGAGGGCGGGAAGAACGAGGGTCGGGGCAACGCTACGGAACGCGTTGTGCCTTATGTGCCGAAAAAGACAGTCGCGTCGATCGTATCCCGGGCCAAACCTAAAACCGAACGCGTTCTCTCACGTCTAACACCACCGCCAAGCGATGCAAACCACCACCGCCCACAGGGGCGCAAGCCACGGCTTCTGACACACCACCGCTGCCAGCAGAGTTCATCAGAAAGCATTATGACATATCCTTGACATTAGAGTAAATTACGGGTCGTCACGTCGTGGTACGGCTCTCGCCAAGGCCTACTTCTCCTTCTCCTTCTTCTTACGAGGCTTCTGTCGTCCTTCGCGCTTGGCGACCTGCCTAGCCAGCTTGAGCCCGCACCTGTTCATCAGATACGTCACTTGCTGCCGAGACTCACGCATTGCACAGATCTTTCACGCCCGACTCGCTGCGGCGCCATTCCGGCGATTCTCGCAGCCCACAATGACGACAACAGTCCACGTCGCCAGGTGGTCGAATCAATGGTCGAGACGGGAGTTGATTGCCCTGCTGCGCTGGCGGGGATCTCTCGGCAAATGGGGCCGACGGCGCCGGCGTCGGGTATGACAGTTCGGGCGGCTGAAATGGGCGGAATTCGGGCTGGTCAAAGTACCGCTGGTCCGTATATGGCGCGGCCGATGGGAACGACGGGGCGCTCATCGATGAATAGGGCGTGGACGAGACCACCGGTGACGGCACTGTGGGAAAGCGCGGCCATTCTGCGGGCGGAGGCTGCGACCAGTCCTGTTGCGGTGGCATCAGGCCATAAGTCTCGATCCCTGACGCGCTTGTCTTCGATGTTGACGCCGTTATATCCGATGAGCTGGGAACGGGAGGAACGGGCGGATGCGGGTTGTGCGGTATTGTCACTACCGGAGTCGAGACGTGCAGTGAAACCTCTTTTGTTGTCTGGAAGCCGGCGAAGATCAGGCTGCCGTAGGGGATGAAAACCGAGCTGACCTGGCGGTACACCCCCTCGGTCGTGATGGAGTGGACGGCGCCGTATCGGGTCGTGCATGTCGTCCGCGAATCGTCCCCTCCTGCGTGCTGCGCCGGGTCCATGTTGACGCCGCGAGTCAACCCAACATACTCTTCTGCATTGTACGAGCCGTCGTTGACCTGGAGCGAGCCGGGCGGGCGAGGCGGCGGCCACGAGAAGACGAGCGAATCGGACCTGACGGGCAATGATGAATCCGTCCTGTGCAGTTGGAAAATGCGCTTCGGAGGGTATCGTGTGCGGGGCGGGGCCGGTATCGTCTTCGACACGGTCTCGCTCAGAGCCTCTATTTGCTGGAATTAGCTTCGATCCAACCTGGACGCGCATCCCCGGGCCTGACTCACATCCTCGGGCATCACGGCGGTACCGCACCAATTTGTCCACTCTTCATTCCTCCTCGCCGGGTCATTGTTGCCCACGGGATCCTTGTCTCTTATTGCATGGAAGAATGCGAGGAGCAAACCGTCCGCGACCTGCCGTCAGACGACAATACTCTATGCTTGCCCGACCGACGCACCCAATTGAGGACAATGTCCAATATCAGATACTCGTCGTCCTCCACGAACGACTCGGCATCATAGGGTTGCTCCACCTCATCCGGTCTTCCACCCAAGATCTTCCGTATCCACGACAACCTGGCGAACCTCACCCTGTCATGAGCGCGGACTCTCACCGTGCACCCACCTCGTGACGCTCCCTTGAAGATCATCCGCCGAGATAGCATTCCCCAGGTCCGTTCGGGCTTCTACATGATCAGTCAACCCTCCGCATACCTTTCCACTCACGTTCCCTCTCCGCGGGATGGATGAACTCCAGCACTCCTCGCCCCATCAACGACAGACGCTGCCTCGCCAGATGCACGCCCAAGACCGGGTCTGGATGCACAAACACCAGCTCCAGCTTGGATCCAGGTATAGCCGGATTGGGGTATCTTGGCGCGACCAGAGCCCAATAACAGCGCACACCCCCCAGCCGCTGAACGTCAGCGCACGCGTACCGCTCACGATATACAAACGCACCGGCACGCCCTGTGAGGAGGACGCCGCAGACGGGGTGGAACTTGCGCTGCTCGAGCTCATGACTGGGCTCGGATGCGATGATGACTGGTGGATAAAGTTAAACAAGTTTTGGCGTCGATCGCCTCCGATCGCACGATTATGAAATCAAAATGAATAATGGCGTTTCAACGCGCACGCCCCTGTGTTCGGACAGGCGATGATCGGCTGGTGAATCACTCCGGCTCAAAGGGTGTGGTGGACTGCGCTTGGATGACAGAGAGAAGAAGCACACGACAACGCAAGACGGGCAACGTATCGTCGTCGTCGTCCGTCAGCTTGGCGGCACCGAGCCAGCATCTGAGCACAGGAGAGCTTTGGCCGGCAGGAGGGGGGCCGAAGGGGCAGGGAGCCAGCTGGACGACTAAGGGTTCGGCCGCTGCACCCAAAAAGGCACGGCGAGGGTCCGAGGGGCGACATGACGTGAGCAGGTTCATGTAAACCACGTAAGAGGAACAAATTCCAGCTGGACGTGCCGTGGCGCATGCATGCGCCGTGGTCTTTACATCGCCGTGCATGTGCGCTCGATGCATGTCACTGACAATGCTCTAGTATCGTGCGCACCACCGCGACCGCATCTGTCCCCTTCTCTCGTGCCAGCTGCACCCCTTGCTTTATCCTCGCAGCTCGGTCATCCGGCAAAGGGATCGAAGCGGTCCATTGGATCTCGACGAAAGGACCTGTGGCAGTAGGAGCGATGGCCAGAGACAACGTCGCCTCCTCGTCCAGCGGAAAGGCCAGGCGGATTGTACGTTGATGCAAAGAGGCAGTGATGGGTACAGCTCTTTGGGCTGCACCATTAGCCGAGGCCTGTGCACGGTCACTCACGCAAAGATAACTCGTCCAGGTCCACCTCGCTATCACCCTCACTGGACTTGTCCACATTGGTCGGTTGGAAGACCGAAGTGAACACTTGGTTCAGTACGATCTGGTTCCGCAAGAGCTTGTCATTAGACAATGCCCCTCAAGTCCATGCTATGGCACGGCTCACCACGAGAAGCTTTTCAAATCCGGCCAAGCTCTTTGGCACTCCGACCCTGCCGACCACAAACGCCTCGGGTCCAGGCTCCGCCATTGCCCAGCGTTGTTCCAGCCCGTCCTGTTCGGTGGCCACGTGCACAAAGTCCGTCGTGTAAGGGAAAGACATGCTTCCATTGTCTCCAACTGACGGGCCGGAGGCTTGTCGGTACTGCCGTCAGCACGGTCATGCAACGCAGCGCTCACCAGCAGATGCTCGACCCTGAACAAGCCGTCCCAGCTGGTCTCTCCGTCACTCGGCTTCTCTGATAGCCACGTCTGGCGGACGACCAATCCATCATCGACGTCCGACGCCTTGACATACTCCAGTACCCAGCTGCCTTTGAGCCACTGCTCCTCGATGTCGTCCGACAAGCCGGGTGGGTCAGGGATTGTCTCTCCCGATGCGAGTGGTCGGACGCGGAACTTGGGGCCGGAAGCAGCTGCCCCAATTGGTAAGCAGAAAGTAGGATATATCGAAGCGGTTGAAGATCGCTTCACCACGGATCTGGTCTCAGCTCACGGACCCCCCTCGATGGACTCACCTTTCCTCCAGCAATATCAAGTTCTTCACCACGACGTCCAACTCCTCGAACCAGTCCACCCCCCTTGTCCCCGACGTCTCAGCCACCTCGTCCAGCTCCTTCAGGGTTCTCAATTCCGCTTCCAACCGTCGGACGCGCTTCTCGAGCTCCACCTGCCCCTCCCATCCCTTGACACCCTCGTTCCATGCGTGCAGATACTCCTCCACCACAGCCTTGATCACCTTGGCTATCCACTCCGACTTCGCCGTGACCTCCCCGCGGACATGTGACGACGAGATCTTGCTCAGCCGCAATTTGCCCTTGCCCTCGCGTTCCTGCTGTCCCGCCGCTTCTGACCGCGTGTCTCCATCCATCTCGTCATCCTCCTCGTTCCCGCTCACCGCATCGGTCTCAAGGTCCAGGTCGACGACGAAGCATGCCCCCGCAAGGGTCAGGCTCGTCTTGAGCAAGCCGAATTGCGATTCTTCGAGGTAGAACTGTATGCCGATGGCAGTCGACAGTGATTTGAGCAGCTCGATCGGGGACAATTGGATGAATCGACTTGGAAACTCGATCGGCATGGGGCGAAGGGTTGCCATTGCGCTATTCGTTGGCGCGAGTCCCTGTTGATGCGTCGACCTGGATTGTCAACGCTTGGATACCGACAGGTAGCCAGCATCACTCACACATCCTTGAACGCTCGAATGAGCTTCACACGCTCCTCTTCCCTCGCCGAGGAGGTTTGCAGGACCATCTTTGCATCCTCGATTGTCGCCTTGAGCTTTCCCAGAAGCTCCAGGTGCTGCGCCGCGCTGGTGACCGGCGCTTTGCCCTTGCCTTTGGGGTTTAGAGGGGCATATGGGTGGAGATACGGCAAAGCGGTGGTGAGGTTCGCCTGAGATGCCAACAGCGAGTTGACGTGCTGTATCAACGTCGCGTTGGCTGTTGAGCTGGACGACGAGGGACGAAGTGTCGACATGTGGCGTACATACACTCAGAGGCAAGCACGAAGGCTCGAAGATGGTTCAGACACCCGGATCAACGGCGAGCGGGGCGGAGATCGCCGCTTGTTTTCGTGAGCTGGCTAGCTCGGTGGCCGCCCGATCGAATCATGACAGTATAGGAACGGCCGAATGATCCGTCGTAAGGTAGGATTGGGAGTGCTCGGTCGTGTCCCGTAGAGC
>JAHXHD010000692.1:0-11398 GCA_019857685.1 Papiliotrema terrestris
GATCCTCCCTCAGCTGACGACAATCCGATCATGTCGGGAGCCAACGGCCCAGGCTGAGTTCCGGTCTACGGGTAGAGGTGAGATTCACTGTGCGTCAGAACGATCACGGCTGGATCCCCAGCATTTCTAATGCAACTGGGCAGGGTGCGAGTGGTGGAGCGGTGCCGTTTGTTTGTGTGCGAGCATGCATGACTACTTCGCGAGCAGTATGGGTCTGTGAGGCTGTCATGCGCCCTCACGGTGTACTGGAAGCTCGTCTGAAAGGTCATCTGCAGTCATACAGCCCCCGGTTACAAATCGCAAATCTTCTGCTATCGCATCATAGCTTACCCTTCTCCCCCTCTCACTCGCCTTTTGCCTTTTGGCATGAAACCATCTGCGACTCCTTGTCCAGCAGTGGCCCGTCGTCCCGGGCTTTCCATCTGTCTGCTCTCCGCCCCTCTCATGTCTCTCCCTCCCCTAACTCATACGAACCCACCTCCACCGCGCTTCTCATCGATCCTCGCGAAGCGCACGTCTACCTCGCGCTGAGTTCAGTCAAGGCTGGTTCTCACACTTGTGCGCCTCACCTCTGCGATGACGCACACTGTGGCCAGGAAGAACATGCCAATGATAACTTCGAAGCCGTATATCGAGGTGAAGATGTTTTCGAGGGTGAAGTCGCTTCCGGGCGACTTGGCGCTGGTGACTAGTGTCAGTTCTGGACGCGACACCGGGTGAGTCTTCGATCTCGGGAAGTCCTTCCGCCTCTCATGTTCCGACTTCAGATATGGGTCCTGTTATGGGGCCCATTACTGTGAGAGTCGACTCACTCCAAGGCTGGCAGCCGGGCGCTGTGGCAGCGAGGATGGTGTCTGAGCAGAAGCCTTCGAAAGTGGTGAACTGCCCTGAGGCCGTGCCGTTCCAGTACCCGCAGCACGCGAACTGCTCGTCAACTGGGTATACGTTGGTAGCCGCACTTACTGCATCTTGCA
Source organism: Papiliotrema terrestris (assembly GCA_019857685.1). Taxonomy (NCBI): domain Eukaryota; kingdom Fungi; phylum Basidiomycota; class Tremellomycetes; order Tremellales; family Rhynchogastremaceae; genus Papiliotrema; species Papiliotrema terrestris. Next base: position 975 of record JAHXHD010000692.1, read on the forward strand.
AAGTCTTTTGCCTCTCAGGCGACAACGTCGCCCATATCTTGCTAAAGTTGTCCAACTGGGAGAGGGAGAAGATCCAGTAAATTGTGCCAATCTGGCATCAGCGACCATAACGTACTGACCAGTTCAGCGGCCGTCCACTCACCGCGAGAGTCGCGGCTGATAAAGCGATCAACATCGCATTCAGCGCCTGGAGCAGGATCGGCCTGTCTTTCGGCTGCAGTATGGCTGGGACGGACAACAAGCACGCGAGGACGTAGAGGCTGCCGAGGATGATCCCGACTGTATCATAATCAGCTGGTGTCTGCTTACATTGCGGGCGGGCTCACACCGGAAATTGATCTTCTCGAAGATCATACTGAGGATGAGATGCCGAGGTGCCATGAACACCACGCTGACAACGATGCTCAGCACCCCCGCGGCTAGGAGACAGAGATCGAGGAAGACCCAGATGATGAGGAGGCGGCGCATCCTGCCAGAGGATGCTTGCTTACTCCGAGCCGGTCGAAGGTGCTATGCTGTTGCAGAGATGAAAGCGACGTGTCAGACGTGGGTGCGTGCCAGACGCGGGGGAGCAGGATGAAATGACGGCGAGTGATCAAGAGACGATGAGCTGAACATGCCTGCGCGGTCTTCGACAACGCCCCGTGTCCACAAGGCCCAGCCCGTTGTCGTGGATCCCGTATCACTCCAGGACCTGGAACGATGAATGATTACAGAGGTCGGCGACAACGGTGTCATCGATAGCATATCGACGCGTCGTGAGGGCGCCGCCGGTTTCTGGTCTACGGCTCACTCGCGTTTCATCTGTCTCCTGCGCGATGACGATCACCATGGCTCGGCTCCGCTCGCGACCGCGCCGTTCATGTAGCCTTCTGCATGTCGATGGACCGTTGGACGCAGAGACCAAATGCACACAAAGACTGCGATATGCAAGCGAGACGGGCGAATGGAACGGAAAAGCACGGCTGCATCGTGCACGGTGGAGAACGGGGCGAAGCGCTACAAGCGCGCTTGGCACGACTTAGCCGCTGGCTGGGAGATGGTCACCTTCCTCCAAAGGCAGGTGCATCATCCTTTTCACCTTTAACGGCAACTTCACCTCCCACACGTTTCCTGCACGACATGCATAGTTGCTCGTACCCGACGCATAGGCTCTTCCGACTTCGACTCGAGCTACGACGCATCGCTTGGAGGTGCCCGATTGCTTTCCCACGACCGTGAACAAAGTCTTCGCACCGAAGACGGGCATCAGAGTACCTCATAAGCTAGCTGACTTTTCTTTTCCGGCGACCTCTCACAAGAACTCTCAACGCCATGACGATCGTGACGTCCACCACCAAAAGCGCAGATCTCCCGACAGCGCTGTCCTTTGACGGACACTTGACGCGCACCGCCGCCGCGCGACGGCCCAACTTTCTGAAAGAGCAGTACAAGTACAACTCCATCCCTGGCGTGACTCGCATGGCTGAGGGTAAGTCGGTCTGGGTACAGACCTACCAGACCATCTGTACTGACCCTCAGGCGCACCGAGCTTCGAGTACCTGCCTTACACCAACCTGACATTCACCGCCTTCCAGCCAGAAGCACTCCCCCTGTCCCACCCCAGCGCCGCGAGTGACTCTACGCTTGGTCCGCAACCCACGCTCGAGATCTCCCTTCCGCGAAAGGCCGAACCGACAACGTTCAATCTCACCACCGGCCTTGCCTACCAAGATGGCCAAGGTCTCCAGACGCTCCCTCCCTTCTTGAAGGCGTATAACCAGCGTCTCGAACTCGTCCCAGCCTACTCGGACTGGAATGTCCTCGTCAACGCCGGGGCGACCGATGGCATCTCCAAAATCGCCGATATGCTCCTGGAGCGGGGTGACGCCGTGCTCGTGGAGGAATGGACTTACCCCGGCTCGACAGCTTCGATCCTGCCGCTTGGCGTCGAGCTCGTTGGCATCAAGATGGACGGGGAGGGTTTGATCCCGGACCACTTGGAGGCAGTCTTGGCGGGGTGGGACGAGAGGAAGAGGGGCGCCCCTCGGCCTAGGTTGCTATATACTATTCCGACGGGGCAGAACCCCACGGGCGCGACCATGACGGGTGAGAGGAAGAAGCGGATCTACGAGATCTGTGTGGAGTACGACGTGATCATTCTGGAGGATGACCCATATTATCATCTGGTGGGTCAGGGCATTCGCATATGCATTGGGCTGACCAGCAGCACATGGGGCCATGGGCTGCTCCGTCGGGCAATGACGTCCACGCTGGAGATGAGAGCCCCACGAATGGTGACAATGATACCTGGGTGGCCTCGCTCCCACCGAGCTTCCTCAAGTACGACTATCAAGGCCGAGTCATCCGCGTCGATGTAGGCTGACTGGGCACAGTGGGCGAGCAGTGAGCTTACGTTTCAGACATTCTCCAAGACCCTTTGTCCTGGATCTCGGCTAGGCTGGTATACGGCCTCCTCGTTCTTCGTCGAGCGCTTGATCAGGATCACCGAAGGAACGACGTCCGCCCCTTCAGGCTTCTCCACGCTGATCACCAACTCTCTCCTCGATGAATGGGGCGTCGAGGGGTATATCCGGTGGCTGAGGGGCATCCGCGCCGGGTATATGATGCGCCGGAACTGGCTGTGCGACGCTTTTGACGAGGTCTTCACGCTCAAGCGGTGGGGCGTCGACGCCGAACCTGGAAAAGGCGGGCTGGAAGTCACGGGCAGCGTTTTCTGCCACGACAAGACGCGATCGGGGTTCCCGGCGTTGTCTTTCATTCCTCCTACGGGTGAGCACTGCTTACGATCGCCTGCACTCTACAGGAGGAAGAGGAGATTCCCCGCTGATAGTAGCGGGCATGTTCGTGTTCATGTGCATACACTTCGCCAAGCACCCCGATTACCCCGCACTTGCCGCCGAGCTGGGCCACACACCCGCGACCAACAACCTTCAACAGCGTTTCTGGGATATCCTCGCTTCCAAGCTGATCCTCTTCTGCCCCGCTGCGCCGTTCGATGCAGGCGGGAAGCACACCATCGGTGGACAGGGCAATGCGTTCTACAGGATGTCTTTCGCCCAGCCGACGTATGAGGAGATTCGCGGGGCCGTGAGGACGCTGAGGGAGTGCATTCAGGGCTTTATGGCTTGACTAGCTGGCATGTACTGTACGTTGAGCAGAGATGCAAAGATAGGGACGATTCGCAGAACGGCGGGCGTATCCCGTTCTCGGGGAAGATCTTTGGGCTAGGCTCGGCTTGTATCACTGCCGGCCGCTCGGTAACCGCGCGAAGAGGATTAGATTGATTCCGACTCGGCCAAACGGACGACGCCGCCAGGTTCGCAAAGCGAGCCAAAGCAAACGTGTGCCGGCCATCGTCCCGTCATGCACCTCATCCACACGCATGTAGCGCGGTCGATGCGCATTGGTCTTTACGCGCAGTAACGACGCCTCAGACCACTCGTGGAAGCGAAGATGGTGGAGCAGATGGTGTGTGTTAGCCTCGTGTACACTGCGCGGCGGTCTGTTCCCATCACACACCTGACTCGACGCCCTTTCGACTCGACGCCCGCCCGCTGATGATTCTTCGCTGCCCCCGCTCGCTTTCACTGTTGTGCTTCACCCATATCTACCCGCTGACATATCTTGATAGTTCTAAAACCATCCATCCCTTCTTGAATAGCTGACACATTACCACTCACAACACAGATACACCGCGGCAACATGGGCGGCGCCGCCCTCGGCCGCCAGGCCAAGATCCTCACGACGGCGCATCTCGAGCTTCTCATCCGGCACTGCCAGACCTGTCTCGCGCCCCTCTTCCCTGCGACTCGGCCTCTCCTTGCATTTCAAGAAAAAGAGACACATGGCGATTTGGACCTGCTTGTTGCGTACGAGGTCCCCTTCGACCCGAAGAAGGTCAAGGGCGAGGAGTTTGGGCTCCTCGATGACGAGGGAGAGAACCTGGGCCCGGCGCCGTGGCATCCGGTGCAGGGCGGTACGAAGGATAAGGGGCTAGGTAGGGAGGGACCGGAGAATGACGAGTTCAGAGAATGGGCGGTCAGCGTGGTCAAAGCGCTCAAGGGGAGGGAGTGGAAGAGGAGCGGCGTGAGAGGCGGGCTGATGAGCGTTGGCGTTCCTTGTATCCAGGTGGAGGGGCTCGATCATGAGTCTTTGGGATTCTACGTCAAGTTCAATGACAGCGATGAGTGGAGCGGCCCGGAAGACAAGGTGCCGAAGGAGGGCGCCGCAAGGTTCGAAAAAGAGGTGAGTGGACTGTTTTTAGCTCCCAACTTGCTGCGTCCTTTCTGACCATGTCTGACTGTGGAAAGAGGGAGACACCTGTTCTCCTGTGGGACCCGCTGACCGCAGCCTTTCTACCAAGTCGATTTGCAATTCATCTCGCCCGACCACCTCGAATTCACCCACTTTTTCCGGTCGTATTCCAACATTCTCCTATCGCATCTCATCACCCTCCTGTCAATTCACCTTCGAGCAAGCGGCACCCACCTTTCGTTTCACTACTCGCCATACCCGGGCCTTGGGCCCATCAGGATCGAACTCACCTCCGACCCTGAGAACTTTTGTAGATGGCTCGGCCTCGATTATGAGCGCTTTCTTCGAGGCTTTGAGACCAAGAAGGACCTGTGGGTGTGGGTGACGAACGTCAAGGAGGGTGGGAAGGCGGACAAGGTCTGGGCGGCACTTGTTCGTCGATACAAGCAGCGACCCGAAACGGGGATCGTCATCGAGAGGGTCAGCATGCAGTGGAGGTCCCGAAATCCCGGCTGGAGCTACTTTCTGGAGTGGCTGAGGCTGTCGGGGGACAGCCCGTACAGTACAATCAGCCCAAGGGTGGACGATGAGGTGAAGGAGACGACGACTGCTTTTCCGGAAACAACGGTGGTGGACAATACGGCGACGATCTCTGACGCCCGACCGCACGTCCCCGCGGAGCAAAAGCCAAGGACGATCTCGCAACCGATCGACGTCGAATACTCGGCCAGGCCCCGCGTCGATATACCGATTACAGGCCCGGCTCTTCGAGAACATCCTTTCAAGAACGCCCAGGCCAAACGACCCTCGTTGCATGGCAGGACTGTGGCAGAACCCGCCGCGACGAACGTCCCTCTACCCGAAACCCCTGCGATAGAGATTCGTCCACCGCTTTACCTCTCCGTGTCGTCCCCTCGCACCGGTCAAGGCGCGGCGGGGGTCCAGCACGAGAAGTCTCCCGCTTCCCATACCGCTTCCTCCGCTTCGGAAGAGGATCATGCCGCCTCGGGTCCTGCGCCCTCTGGGACTCAACCCTCCTTCGGCACTTTGTCCCCAGAGGTGATCAAGGCATCCTCCGCTACACCGCCCCAGTCTAGCTTTGTCGCTCAGCAGGTGTCGACCACCAGTCCACCGACCATGGGCGAGCCCGGAGTCGCCAAGGATGGACCTTTGCCCGCCGCGCCTTGTAAATTCGCCCCAGAGATCAAACCTAGAATCAAGCTATTGGACCCGGAAGAACCGGTCGCTCTGTGTCCCAGGGCGCGAGAAGCATTGCAGCGATGGGCCAAGATGAGCGAGTTTGAAAGGTTGATGCGGGCTAGCAAGGAGACCGCGGAGGTTAGGGCGGCGGCGCAGAGGGCGAATGCCGAGGAAAGAGCGAGGGAGAAGGCGGAGACGGAGGCTACTGCGCTCGAGGGCGATGGGGAAGACGGAGAGGGGGGCGGACGAGAAGCCGGCGGTGGGGAGACAACGACAGACACTGTGGCCGTCGCCCCAGAAATCGACTCGAACGATGAAGGGGGCTGGCACTTGTCAGGCAGCAGGGCTGATGCCGAAGGAGCATGAGAGGGTGGGACTTTGGCGATGTCTCACGACGTAACGACTGCAGCGATGTCTGTCTATAGAATCTCTACGACTCTGACGGCTGTGCCGGTATGAGGACCTGTGATACATGTTCTATCTTATGCATGTGATGACCGCGATGAGATGTGATGCGAGATGGGGCAGATCAGTGATAAACTTGGCGCGTGACGTGCGGCTCTGGCCACTGACCGATGACGCGGTTGATGCAGGTTTTTTACCTCCGGAGAAAGTGGACGACCTCCACCGGGGATAATTGCCGGATGTGGATATTTTTACGTGGATTGATCAAAAAGGCTATTAGCGCCGCCCTGGAGGCTGAAAGCCTGAGATGAAACGGCGGATCGATATGGGCTCTAGGGCCGACTGACCGGGCCACACCGGGTGGGTGGGTGCACGCACGCACGCACGCACGCACGCTTCACCACAAACGATCACCAACCGTAACCGACCAAAGCCAACCAACCCAACCAACCCAACCAACCCAGGTTCATGCCAGATCTCTCTTTCGGTCGACATCACTTCACATCATCCGATCTTCCCCCTCATCACTACAACACCTTGCCCACACGCTACTTACAAACGGTCCATTGCACATCGCGTGCATTGGCTTGATATCTCGCGTGACGAAACGAGAATCACTTTTTCCTTAGAGGTATGTGTCCGCCCAAGCCTTGATCACATTCATGGTGACAACACTCCCGTTCCCTCGTTGCCCCCCCTGACACCTCATCCCGAGAGTCTGCCGCCTTCTCTGGCAATGGACGGATGCATGCTTCCAATCTCGCATTCCTCGTTCACGGTGTACGGGTTGATTATTCACCTCCACCTCGCTTGACGCTCCCCCGGCATGTTCGCATCCCCTCTCCATGCGTCTGGTTTCTGCCCGCACTCCGTCTGCATGCTTACAATCCAGCCGCTGGTGCCTGTCGCCGACGATCATCAACACCTCTCTGATCAATCGCATAGGGCATAACGTGAGTCTATTTCTGCCTTGGTGGGGAGTCCCGGCCTTCTTTCGTGCATCCCCGCCTTCCCGGTTTCTTGGCCGATCCTATCCACCCTTTGTTTTCTGCTCCACCGAGTGTATGTCTGTATCCCCTTCGTGCGGGTTCCACGTCCCGCTCGTCATCGCAAACCCAACCAGTTGTGACTGTCGTCCGTCGATCCCATTATTCTACCCGAAACGCGATCCAGGGACGTAGCTCAACAACCCTCCTTTCGCTTTCGCAATTTCCGGCCGTACTCCAACTCCATCCCCCCCACTCCACATCCGGGCCTAGTCCCTCTTGTCCCATTTGCGGCATGCTGTGCATGCATATGCACGAAACACCAACCATATCCCCCTTCCCATCCCCTCCGCCCTGTAAATCATTACAAGCCGTGCGGCAGTAGTTTTGGTCAGGTTCGGCCCAGAGGCGTGGGCGCAGCGGACGGCGGTAGGGGTGCGGGTGCGTGGTTGTGGGTTGTGGCTTGGCTTTTTCCGTGGCTCAGGTCCGCGGAGTCTCCAGTCTAATTTGTGGAATTACGTAACCGTCTCACGCTGGAAAGGACGGCGGGTCGGCTCAGGGCCCGGGAGGGGAGTGCTGGCTGGTATTCAGGGTCGTCGCTGTACCCAATCTGCTCTGATCAAAAGAGTTTGATCGTGAAACCACGACAGACACACCCCTCCTCACCCGCTCACCGGACATTGCCGCCCGTACCTTTGCCCGACAGCTTGCTCCCATCCACCGCCCTATCCTCCTCTCTCCAGCGACCATCCCTTCTTGTCGTGCTTGTTTCTGACTCGCGCGGCACACCTCTTATAGTACATCATCATCCACAGGACGGGGAGGGGGCCGAGGGATTGGAGGACTATTCAACGTTACCTCGACTGATCAAGCAGTAGGCCGTCGTATTCGATTACCGACTGCACTCAATCCCGGCGTCATCCCCGCAAATCCCTTTGAGCGCTCCGACAGAAAGCATCACCCCCACTATCTTGAGCAGCGCGACTCTCGAATATGTCCTCGGCGGTCATATCGCCCAGGACACCATCAATCGCCATTGACAAACCGACTTTACCCAACACCGGCGACCTGCCCATCAGGACTCGAACCCGCCAGGCTGCCCCGCCGAGACAGAACACCCGCCGAACCACCCGTCAACCAACTGCTTCCCCGGCACCGACCCACTCTTCCACGCCCTCCGTTTCGTCACGCACACGAAGCAGGGCCTCCATATCGCCCGACAAGCTAGGAGCGCAGTCACGCGCAATGGACAAAGATCAGAACCTGCAGCGGGAAGATGAAGAAGGTGAAGAGGAGATTGACGAGGATATGAGTGAGGCCTTGTCACCCGCCCAGTCCTCCAACAGGATCCCCGATGAGGTGGAAGAGGAGGAGGAAGAAGGCGAGGAAGAGGTGGAGGATCTGGAAGATGCCAATCACGACGAGGATGATGCGGACGACTTGACTCGCCCGCCATCCCTTGAACCCGAACCAGAGGCTCCATCAATCGCCGAGCCCGCGCCCGAGCCTGCGCCTGCACCGCCATCCGCCCCTTCACGGGAACCACATCGCATCAGGCTAGTTTTCAACGCAAAGGGCATGAAGCGGAAAGCGGAGGAAGAAGTCGAAGAGGTCATCGAGTCTGCACCGGCCAGCCAAGCTGGGACTGAGAACGAGGTGGAGGCGCAGCCCGAGCCCGAACAAGCTGGCAGGGACCATACAAAAGAGGATGCAGCGGCGGCGCGAGATCTCGCCGAGAAGGATAAGGAGCAAGTGAAGCGTATGCCGAGAAAGAAGCGCAAGTGGCTGAAGAAGGGCGAAGGTGAATGCTGGCTTCGAGTTCTTTGGAAGCGAAAGCTAACATCAGTCGACCCGGACGACCTGGTGGCCGTCGCGAGGCAGAAGGAGCGGCACCAGCTGATTGACGAGTGAGTGCGCTATGACCTCCTTTGACTAACTCTAGCGCTATCGAGAACCTCAACGTGCAATATGAGGCGGTCGTGAACGGCAAGCACGAGTCTTTGGTGTGGATGCTGGCAGAGTTGGATCGAAGAAGGGATCTGCAACTTGCGCGATTGGAGGCGAGGCATGCGTGAGTGACCTCGTCATGCTGACGGAATACCGTCTAACAGCCAGAGCCGAAGTGGGCGACTTGAAAAGGATGAAGGTACATGCGCTGCAGCAGGCCTCGATCAACTTCAAGGTGAATAATATTACTGCTGCCAAGGACGCTGCTGATGGGCAGGCGCGACGCGAAAGTCTTGTCGACGAGATGAACGCCGAATGGCGCTGGACAAGCAGTCGGCTGAAACAGGAAAGCACCCTGCTCAAGGTTATCCCCAACACATACTCTGCGCCTAGAGACGGACGAGGGGGCGGGGGATGGCTCTTGCCCAGCAGCGGGCTACTATCGCTCGGACGCGAGAAGCTCGTCTCGGCCGACCCGCAAGACCCGACGCGCGTACGGCGCGATATCTCGGTCGACCTATATGGGTTCGGCGCGGATACGGCAAAGCGAGATTTGGCGGCTATGGCGCCTAAGAAGAAACGCACTTCGTCCACCAGGTCAGAAACGAAGGTAGACATCAAGGCGGAAGCTCGTGCGCCGGCAAGAACATATCCGAAACCTGCCCCTGTTCCTGTCGCAGCGCCGCCACCTGCTCCCCCTCGGCATACCATCGTCCCCGAGCCGCTCATACAAGCCCCTCCGCCCTCGTCTCGCCCTCCACCGCCTCAATCCGCGCCGCGCAACTCGTATGCTGCCGCACCCGCCTCGGCGTCATACGCGTACCAACCTACCGGTACCGCTGAACGCCGGCCCGACCCACCGAGCTACACGCCTCCGATGCCGCTATATCACGGTGCGGCCAAGGGCGACCCGAATTATCTCTCGTGGGAAGAGTACAGGGCTTATGCGAAACACGATGCGTGGGGATGTCCTCTTCCGCACGATAATCATCGACGAGACCTGGTCCTGCGCGAGAGCTGGGAGAAGCATTTGGGGAGGGTTCCGCGGGAAAGTGTGCCCATCACACCATTCGGCGCGCGATCGAGGGGTCTTCCGTCTTCGAGTAGCATGGCGCCGACAAATGGTTCAAGCCTGACATCTGCGTCGAATGGAGGAAGGACGATGGCGGCGTCTTCGTCGTCGTCGTTGGCCGGACAGCAGGCGCAGCTACAGCAACAGCCTAGATCAATGCCGCTCAACGGCCACGGTCATCCGCCAAGCTACGGCCTTGGCCTCGGGCAGAGCTCCACCTCGCATCTATCTGGAGCGGGAGGGAGTTCGATCAATCGCGACCGCGAGCGTGATATCAACCGCACGTCTAGCAGCCTGAGCCAGAGCGACGCAAACATCCGTATGCGGATGGAAGAAGAGGACCGCATTAGGCGGCTGAAAGAGCAGGACAGGGCCAGGGAAGATCGAGCTCGAGAAGAGAGGTTACGGGAAGAGCGCTTACGAGATGAGAGGATACGAGATGAGAGGATCAAGATAGAGCGTGAGAAGGCGAGAGTGGCAGAGCGGTATGCTATCCCCCCGTATAGGGGCTTGGGCCTGGGCGGGTTTGGAGGTGGACTCGGAGGCTGTCTCTTATA
>JAHXHD010000693.1:0-26368 GCA_019857685.1 Papiliotrema terrestris
GGAGGGGGGCGGGTAGATGATGTCGAGGATGGGTGGGAAGATGCCGTATGAGAAGAGCTGCCGTCAGCGGCGTTCGATATTGGCGGAACATCAGAGGTGTGGGCGGCAGAAGGGTAAGAGAAGGATGACGAGGGATGACCGTCCAGCACACGTACCGCTGCTTGCGCCTTGGGATTGTTTTGCACAGCGGTGCCGATGATCCAGCATGCGTGCGCCACGACCGGCTGGTGTTCCGACTTGAGCAGTTCGAGCAAGGGGTTCCACAACTTCAGGATCGCCATGTTGTTGGCGTTGTCGATCAACTCGATGAGCTGCCATCAGCTTCCCGCTCAGTCCTGGCGGGTGGAGAAGCTCACCATCTCGAAATCGTCGAGTGCTTGTACTCGATCATCTATGCTGTTCGCCGTGTCCAGCGCGATCGCCATCTTCTCCTTCATGATCAAGCTGTCACTCTTGCCGAGGATATGATCCAGCATCTCGCTCGTGAGGTCCGTTCGCATCGCGGCGGCCGAGGTGGAATCGGACGGAGCGGGAGCCTGATGTGATGGCATGCCTGGATCCGAGGGGTGCAGGGTGGATGAGCCGGCTTGGGGGTTACTGGTCGGGTTGAACCGGATCGAGAGCTGTTGGTCATTGTCGCCTGACGCAGCGTTGTTGGCGGTGTCGACGATGCCCGCGGCGGGTGCGGAGGAGTTGGCCGTGGCCCACGCGAGGAGATCGTTCAAGTCTGGCATTGTTGAGGTGAGGGGAAGGTTAAGTGACGAGTACGGGTAGAGTCAGACTGGTAAAGTCAGACTTGTGAACCTGCTCCACTCTGAATTTCTAATCGCCCATCGCCGCCTGCGTCAGAAATCTGAAACAAGCACGTACAGCCCATGCCCAGCCGGGTGGCGATTTTCAGTCCGAACCTAATGGAATCAACCAGAACTATCCCCAGGGTTCCGTGTTGATGATGACTTACACCTGCCTTACAGTGAGACAGTTCGGATGACAGCACACGAATGCCTCTGCCTGTGTAGCGGCGGTCGCGGCGTATCCAGCGAGCAATAGTAGCATGCATGACCGAGAGAATGCATGAGACTTGCCACGTCACTTGGTTCCATGCGGTATCAAAATGGCTTATCTCGGCCATCGCCGTTTCGACGTGATCAGCGACGACCGGCTCAGCATTGGCGTTCGGGACAAGAGTTCGAGTCGGCCTGCCCTTCGACCGTCCTTACTCACTACAGCGAGCTCCTCACGCGCCTTTAGCACGACCTTTCCACACTCAACTGGTCTTGTCGAAGAGTACAGCTTGTCAGTATGAGCGACCAGAAGATCAGGCAGTCCGACGGACTGCTCATGTACATACATGACCCGTCCACTGGCCCAGTGTGAGTCCGGTCCGGCCTCCACCTCGACGACTGGGCCAGTACTGACTGCAGTCTGCCAAAGGATGGGCAGCGAAATGTCTTGGTCACGTCTGCCCTTCCATGTGAGCTGGCAGGTGCTTCAAATACGGTCCAAAGCTGACTCGTAGATGTGAACAACGTCCCCCACCTGGGCAACATCATTGGGTGCGCCGATTGTGGAGAGGAGCCCGGCCGTGACTGACAGCCTAGGTCTACTCTGTCTGCGGATGTCTTCGCCAGGTACTGCAGGACGCTCAATGTTCCCACCCTCTACGTGAGCTGCCCCGCTGCCGGAGCTACCGGGCATCCCTCGGTGATCATAGCTGATTGCGTGATCAGATCTGCGGAACGGACGAATACGGAACCGCGACCGAGACCAAGGTGGGTGCTGCGCTTCGGAGTCTGATGCCTGGGCTGATATTAGGCGCTTGAAGAGGGTATCTCCCCCATGGAATTGACGACCAAGTTCAACAAGCTTCATTCGGAGATTTACGAGTGCGTTCGCCGCCGCGTTCTGCGGGGGGAAGCTGATTCAAAGGTGGTTCGAGATTGGCTTTGACAAGTTTGGGCGAACGTCTACCCCCGAGCATACCGAGTAAGCTGCCTGGTCGAAAACGTTCAACTGACGCGCAGAATCACGCAAGAGGTCTACCTCAATCTGCACAACAACGGCCTGTTCCGGCTGGAGACGGCGGACCAGACGTACTGCGAGGACGACAAGCTGTTCCTTGCTGATCGATTTGTCGAGGGCACGTGCCCCGCATGCGGCTACGACGATGCCCGAGGCGACCAATGTGACAAATGCTCTCTCACCTACTCGTCTCCTACATCGTTGCTGAACCCCCGGTGTAAGCGAAACAAGAAGCACACGGTTTCAGTCCGACCGTCGACCCACGCTTGTGTGCGACTCGATCTACTTCAGCCGCGTCTGGAGGAGTGGATGCAGAAGGCCAGAGTGAAGGGCAACTGGGGAAGCAACGCGGTCATCACGGAGAAGGGGGATATCATCGAGCCGAGGATGCTCGGGGATGGACTGCGGCCGAGCGCCGTGACGAGAGACCTGAAGTGGGGTGTGGAGGTTCCGAAAGTCGGGGACAAGGACGAGGATGAGGCGATGGAGGGCAAGGTGATCTGTGCGTAGCCTGTCCAATTTGTCCAAGGGGGATCATGATGGACAGCTGACGACCAGATGTCTGGTTCGACGCTCCGATTGGCTACCCGTCGATCACGGCAACGTACACTGATCAATGGAAGAACTGGTGGATGAACCCGGACAACGTCGAGCTCTTCCAGTTCATGGGCAAAGACAGTGAGTGGCCCATACCGGACAGGTTCAAGGCTTACCCCAGATGTTTACTTCCACACCGTCCTCTTCCCGGCTATGTTGATTGGTGATGGCCGACCATGGACCATGCTGCACAACATCTCCAGCACACGTGAGCGGCGCCCCCTGGCGCTGATGTGAGAAGCTCATGGCAGAGTACCTCAATTACGAAGACACCAAGTTCAGCAAGAGCAGAAACATTGGGTACGCCGAGAATGGAGCCCGTGTGTCTCGTACTGATCCCAGTGTGTTCGGCAACAACGCTCAGCAAACCGGACAACCCCCCTCGGTCTGGCGATACTACCTCCTCTCGCAACGACCCGAAAACAACGACTCGTCGTTCATGTGGTCATCCTTCATCTCGGCCAACAACAATGAGTTGCTGGCCAACCTCGGCAACTTTGTGAACCGAGTCAGTTGAGCAGTACCCGCCAGAGGTGTCGAAGCTGACGCCCAGACGATCAAGTTTGCCAATGCCAAATACGACTCGATTGTGCCCGGACCGGAGGGTTTCGCAGGCGGCGACCCGAAGACGCTACACTCGGAAGCCACCGCCGAGTCCAAGGTGGACTCGGACTTTGTCGACGATGTCAACGCTCGACTGGCCGAATATCGCAGACTCATGGAGGAGACCAAACTGCGAACAGGTCTGTCTACCGCCATGACGATCTCTTCCCGCGGAAACCAATACCTGCAAGAAGCTGGTCTCGACAACTCGCTGCTCGCCAACAAGCCTGAGCGATGTGGCCAGGTCATCCTCAACGCTGTCAACCTCATCTACCTCCTTTCCGTTGTCCTTCACCCCTTCATGCCCTCCACGACCGATGCGATCCTGCGCCAGCTCAACGCTCCGGCCCGCAGCTTGCCCGAGCAGTTCACGATCGACATCTTGCCCGGTCACAAGCTCGGTAAAGCCGACCACCTGTTCAAGAAGATCGACAACGTCGACGGCGCGCAGGAGAAGAAGTGGCAGAAGCAGTTCGGCGGAGATGCGGTCGTAGCTGACCAGGTGACACCAGCCGGTCCGAATGGACACCCCGAGGGAGGCAAGGTCCCTCACGCGAAGGATCTGCCGCCGGTGGATAAGAAGGCGGAGCACGCAGCGAGGCAGGCGCAGGCAACCAAGAACAAGAAGGCTGCGGCTGCTGCAGCCGCCGCCAAGAAGACGCCGGAGGAGCTCGTCTTGGAGGAGAAGATTCAGGTACAGGGAAAGCTGGTTGCTGCGATCAAGAAGGGTGTGGCGCAGGGAGACGTGAACAAGGAGCTGGAGGTGGCCAAGACACTTAAGACGGAGCTGGCGGAGCTCAAGGCGAGGTTGAAGCTGCAAGAGACTTCGATCGAGTAGAGATGTAGAAGTAGCGTAGTAGTAGGTACAGTTTCACGAAACGTTACACTCCGGAAGCAGATGCAATCTGCGACATTATCCCGTATTATTGGACCCGTCCCAAACGGCGACGATCTGACCAGTCCCGCTCCGGATGGCGATGAGCATGTGGTGGCCACTCGACCAGGTCGGCGCGCACTCCTTTGTCCCGATACGCCCTCGAGGCAACATCGGCACCGCCCAGGTCGATACACGAAGACTTGGGCCCGGCGGATCCTTTGTGATCACTCTCCTTCTCGCTGGGACAAACGACAGAGGAAAGAACGAGGTAGAGCTGAGAGGCTGAGACCCTCACAATTGCGCTGGCCTTCTCCTTCTTGATCTGTCATACAACTCCAGACTGGCCATTCAGATCAGCAAGTCTGTAGATTGATCGTGGCGCCACATATTCGGGATCAGGCGCTGTAATCGATAGCGACGCCAGTTTCCGCCGGAAGTCGAGTGCGAGTTCTGATAACCGTGCCCGCATTTGTTGACGCCGACCGTTCTACCGATCTCATCAAACGTACAACAACCATCAGACGAGGACGAGGGAGCGTTTCGAGTGCCCAGAGGGATTGCTTCGAGCGGCCTTCCAGCGGACAAGATCCCATTCATCAGCCTGGCGGCACGGAAGGAGCAAGGAGGGCGCATCCATCATGGCGCGGGTGACGACCATGAGGAATATCATGATGGAGGTGGGTTGACTGATTCACTGATTGTGGTCCAGTGGCTCGCAGAAGATGCATGTTGCCAGATCATTGCTGACTTGCAGCTGAGGAAGACGTGCCAGAGCGCGTTCGTGTCGGCTCCAGAGCTCGAAAATCAGGAGCTCGAGGGCGAAGCCGCCCAGAAAGCGTTGATCGAGTCGTCGGGCAAACTCGCCTTCTTGAAGTTGTTGCTGCCCAAGTTGAAAGAGCGGGGTCACCGTATCCTCCTATTCTCTCAGGTGCGTACCAGGCTGAGCCTCGCATGCAGATCACGTACCAAAATGTGGCTGACGTCAGTTCAAAATCGGCTTGGACCGCAGTACGTATCACACCCTCCCTTCACCCGGTCACACCTCATGAGTAGTCCAGGATTTCTTGTACAACGAGGGGTACAACTTCCTCCGACTCGACGGAGACGTCGCGCAGGCGGTGAGACAGAAACAGATGGACGCGTTCAATGCCCCCGACTCGGAGGTCTTCATCTTCATGCTCACGACGCGAGCAGGCGGAGTGGGCATCAACCTGGCTTCGGCGGACACGGGTGAATATGGACGGAGCATCTGATTGAAGATAGGAGGGGGTACTGACGGCAGTGATCATCTTCGACCCAGACTTCAATCCGCATCAGGACCACCAGGCTATAGCACGGGCGCACCGATATGGGCAGACCAAGCCGGTATTGGTGTTTAGACTGATGATGAAGAACAGCGTGGAGGGTGAGTGAGCGCGATGCCATCTCGGCCTACTCCTCTGCGACTGCTTGATCGCTCTCGCGTGCACATTAATGTCGAGGTGATGAAAGCGGAAGTCGCTGACAGGTAGAGAAGATCATCCTCAATGGAAAGAAAAAGATGGTGCTGGACCACCTTGTGGTGCAGCAGCTGGGAAAGGAGAACGAAGAAGGCGACATCGACAACATGCTCCTGCACGGCGCGGCGGCCTTGTACAATACAAACGCGGACGGGACCGCCGAGACGGATATCAAGTACTCGTCGAAAGACGTCGACGAGCTGATAGACAAGGTGGAGGCGGACGCAGCGGCCGAGGCGAAAGCGCTCGAGGAGAAGGGGCGGCAACAAGCAAGTTCCGGGCCGTCGGAAGAGCCGGAGGGGAAAAAGAAGGAGAGTATGTCGTTCGCATTCGCGAAGATCTGGGAGGCGGACGCGAACCGGGTCCATGAGATGTCAGACGATGAAGAGGACGAGGATGAGGCGGCGCAGGCCGAGGAGTGGAAGGCTGTCTTAGAGAGGGTGGAGCAATCGCGTCAGGAGGCTATGATGGCGGAAATGGCGCAGAACAAGCGAAAACGACGAGAGCTCGCGGAGATCGCGATGAAGCATCAGTTCGCAAATGGGCCGCACGACGGGCTGCAGGGAGGTTACGGATCGGATGCCTCGCAAAAGGGTACAAAACGGCGGGGGAAGAAACGAAAAAGCGGAGAAGGGTCCGATGGGGACTTTGCCCTTGATCCCGGACACGAGAGCGCGTCGGATTCGGACCCGGAAACAGGAGCGGCCGACGACTCGGATCTGGCCATGCTTCAGGAACAGCAGGACAACGGCTCGGTCCCGTTGCCTCGCTTGACGGGGGCCAAACGTAGCAGACCCCCGAAAGTCGCCAAGATCCCGGGTCCTTCGAACCACGCGATAGCGGTACCCGCCCTTCCGCGACTAGCCGGCCCTCACCCACCGCCGCATCCCCTTCCTCCTCACACTCCGACCTATGCGCCTATCAGCATCGATCGCGCTCAGCGGGAAGTCCGTCTAGCTGCGATGGGGTTGGCCAAGATCGAAGCCGCGCAACAGATCTGCCAGTGGCTGTACCATGTGCTCAACAACCTCAGTCTGCGTGCCGACCTCGACACGTGGGCCAAGATGGCGTTGCCAGAGGTGCATCCGGACGAGCGCGTGGCGTATTACTTCCAGCTGGCCAAGACGGCCGACGAGGAGATGATGCGCCGAGGACAGGTGCAGTACTTCACACTCTCGAACATATCCACGACGGTGCTTCCGTTGCTGCAGAATGGCGGGAGCGTGATACCGAACGACTGGCAGTATCAGCCTCATCCACGCCGGACGGAGCTGGGCGCCAGGAAGAGCCAGGCGTCTGAGTCGCGACCCGCTGCGCAGGCGCAGGCGGGAGCTGAGAACGGAGCAAGCACGAGCGCGAAGCCAAGCAGCAGCTCGCCGAGGACTGCCAAGCCTTCGTCTGAGATCACATGCGAGTTCTGCCATTCGAGGTCTCATACCCTCGTCGCGTGCTCGCGGCTCCCTCCGAGAGCACAGCTCGATCAGGTCCGCGAACGACTCATCGCTGCCTCAGCGGCGGGTGCGTCTGATCCCAAAGCGAGTTGCCGCTGTGCCGCGACGTTCACGCCCAGTGCAGGAAGCTTATACCAGGACTTCAAGCTGGACGATATCGACAGGCTCATCGTGCTGTCACAGAGGCAGGCTCGGCTGAGGAAAGGCGAAGCGGGGACGAGCAACGGGAATGCGACTCCTCCGGGTCCCATCGCCAAACCGGCTACAGCGCATCAGACACTGCCGGCCCGGGTGATATACATCGACGACGAAGAGGACAACGCCAAGCAAGAGCCTGGGCCGTCGGCGAAGCGAGCTCGAACGGACACGTCTGGGACGGCGGTGACCGCGTGTGCTATATGCGGTATGAAGGCGTCTCATCTCCCTGCAAGCTGCCCCGTGGTCACGAGCGGGCCAGAGTCAATCAAAGAGTGAGTTGTGAATGGTTTCCGCGCCCCGGTTGGTCGGCGGTCGGGGAGGGACATCGAGGAGCGGGCCTGAGTCTGAAAACATGTAGTTTTTCACGCGACTCAGCTAACGCCAGTGCGCTCAAGCTTCACGCACCCTCGTCGCCCACCTGGGGGCTGCTCAAGAAGCTGTACGACGACACCGTGCCTGCATCGACCGACATCGGCACGCCCGCGCACAAATGCCCATTCTGCGGACAGGCGTGCGGCCGTACGGTCCGAGCGTGCGCCACGGCCATCGGCGGAGGTGAAGCTGCGGGACGAAAGCTTCTTAAGGCGAAGATCCGTTCCGCCGAGGGGCAGGACGATCCGACGATGGATGCATTGTTTGACGTTTACTTGAAGGTGCGTATGGGCGAGGCCTCGAGGAGGGCGTCGCTGATGAATAACAGTGGGAGAAGTGAGCGAGGGGCGAACGTCACATACACAGTACAGGGCCGCTAGAGACGGCGGGGACATCGTGCAACTTGACTCTTGGTGGGCCATCGGTGGCGTCGCGGCGAGACACGAGCATTGACGGAGCATACGACAAACGAGACACGATCAACGACGAATCGACGAGAGACATGGACGAGAGCGTTTAGCGAGCTTCACGACGTATATATGACCCTGTCCCATGACATAAATGACATCCTGAAGCAGCATTGCATCATGCCGTGGACCCAGCTGCAGCCGCGACCTGGATCGAAGATGTGATTCATTGCCCAATGGCATGGGACGTAAAATGACACAGGTGAGAATTACCGATATAATGATGAGGTAATGACTGTCCCCGCCTCGCAGCTCTTGTCCGTGCATCGCATCGCTCACCCTGCAACTCCCCACCGCCCTACCAGACCGCGTCACTCCACCCGTCTCGCCTCATGAATCCCGCGCGTCGTATCGTAAAGATCGTAGATGTACCGAACCAGTCATATCATTATACACAGATGTATCACCAAACTACCGTTAGCCCAGCCTTCCGGACGGCTCCGGATGAGGCCATCGGACCCCACACTCACCATACGTAGCGGGCACGACGCCCTCGCGACCCGTCGCCGGGTCTCTAGCATACCACCACTCGTCGCTCTGCACATCGTCGAGCACCATCACCCTCTGTCCCGCCTTCATGCTCATCTCGCCCGGCTGCAACTCGGGCCCGTCAAAGTCGTACCGCATCGTCGTCTCTCGTCCCTCATCTTCGCCCTCTTCCTCATTGTCGTCGTACGCTCCAGCGCCGTAATCGCTCGGGCCGGACGTGCGGTTTTTGGCAGCTGCGGCGGCGGCAGCTCCCGACCCAGCGGCGAGTCCGCCGCCGAGCAGCGACTGTTCCAGCGCGGCCTGGACGTTGTTGAACACGTTCTGGTGCGTCGACGAGATGTCGCTTCCCTCTCGCTCGTACATCTCCTGCTTGGGTGACCGGCTGTTATCGCGGCGCTTGGCGATGCACGCAATGAGCACGAAAATGAGCACTAGGAGGAGGATGAGACCCGTGGCGATGGCGATCGCGACAAGAACGACCAAGCCCCGAGCGAGGTAGTTCCGGATACTGAAGGAGAAGCTGTCATCCGACCAGAACAGGGATGAGCCAGTTCCGAGCGTGCCGGACGAGGTTGTACCGACCAAGAAGGGGTGCATCGCCGCACCGTCGTACAGGGCCGTGGTGGCGTTGCCGACGTCTTCGAGGTACAGGCTCCCCGAGACCATCAACATCCGGTCGTCCTCGATGGGTCCCTGCGCATTGTGCGCCGACGAGAGCGGGACGAAGGCGAGTTGCGAGACCACGCTTCCGGACAACAGGGTCGAGTTCTGTTCAGACCAGGCTTGCCCATCCCATCGCTGTAGGTACGGTGCATCGCCGTCGGTCGAGTACCCCGCGGCATACACATTGGAGGCGTTCTTGTTGTCGACAGCGACGGCGAGAGCAGGCCCAGGTAATGAGCCGAGATTAGTCCACGTCGCGTTGCCAAAGTCGAAAGTCGCGACATATGCGACTTCACCGTTGGACAGCTCAAACGATCCGGCGGCGACGAGCGTGTCGGCATTGTCTCCGGCAAAGTCAATCGCCCGGACTTCGCCCGACTGCAGCCCTTGGCCGGGAGTGTGCCATTGCGCGTTCTGGGCGTCCCAGAGACATACGGCCGCGCAGGAGAGCGAGCCAGCGGTAGCAAAGTTGCCAGTAACAACGACCGTGTTGGTATCACCCCGAGTGTGGATGCCGTTGATAACGGGGTCGATACCGCTCGCCGCGGCCAAGCTGGACATACCGCCCGTGACCCATGATCGCGACTCGAGGTTGTACACCAGTAGTCCTGCACCGACGCCGCTAGCGTTGACACCTTGTCCGCCAATATACACGTTGTTACCGATGACGTTCAGTGCTCGCACCAAGCCAGATACGGGCGGTGTCGGTCCTGTCAAGCCTTGTCCCTCGGTGTAAAACCCAACACCTTCGATCTCCGTCGACCCGTTGACGGAGGTGAAGTTGCCGCCGATGATCGTGACGGTCGGGCTACCGTTGGCCGAAGAATTGGTCCAGAACGCTCCGGCGAGCACGGCAGGAGCGATAGCGGAGGCAGGTGCAATGGTAGGTGGATCCGCTCGCGTGTGAAGGTGGTTTCGCGGGGAGAGCGAATCAGTGGAACGCGACAGGAACAAGGAGAAGCTCTTCAGACCGCGCCGAGCAGGCGACGAGGACGAAGCGGGAGCGGAACCTGCCGAGCCAAACGTGACGTCTGGCCAGTTGGATATCGTCGCTGCACCGTTGTTGCTCGAAAGCATAGCAAGCCCGTTGGCGGAATTGAGCGAAGATCCGGCGGCTCGGCCAGCGAGGAATGTGTTGCGCACGCCCGATCCGGTGGCAGCGGCGGTGAGGTTGCCGTACAATAAACCCGACGACACCCACCCTGAGGTGGTCGGATCATACACTGCATAGCCGCCCGAGCTGGATGCCGAACCATCTTCACTGACGGTGCTGGAGAAGTTGCCGATGACGACGATCTGGCCGTCGGTTGTGGGCGATGCCACCAACTTCGTCACTGCTCCGTCGACGCCGCCGGCTACGGCAGACCAGTTCGATGTGGACGCGTCCCATCGCGCCAGTCGATTCAGCTGTTGACCACCTGACGAGGCGGTGGACGTAAATTCTCCTCCGAAGTAGACCGATCCGCCGACGACCAGGGCGGTGTGCACAGCTCCGTTCAGTCCCATCATTGCCAGCGGTTCGGATCGTCCGGTAGAGACATCGAGCGCGACAACGTTCGAGTAGTTGCCCGAGACGGCGAAGTCCCCGGCAAGGTAGACGGTGTTATTAGCCGTGGCAATCGCATTGACAGTCCAGCGCGACGGCTGACTGGAAGCGTTGTATGCCGCATCGAGCGCCATACCGACGCGGGAAAGGGCGGTCTCGGATGTATTGCTCAGTGTCGATGCCGCTGCATTGATGGTGTTGTTCGAGGTCCTGACATACTCGAAGAGTCCGAAGGCGACAGACGCGTCGCCAAGGGTAACATTCGAGGACGAGGTGCCGTTGACGGATGTGCCGGAAGAGCGGGACGTGTTGGTCGAGCCACCGCTGATCTCGGTCAGGTACATGATGACCGAGTCGGCCACGACGGTGTACGTGTTGCCGCTTGCTGGCGCACCGGCATTCTTCGAGAGCGACAACACAACGGTCGGGGTGAAGTTCGCCGAGCTCGCATCGACGGGACCAGAGTAGACGAGGATGAGCGTGTCCTCCTGGACTTGCTCAGAGATTGTGCTGGTAAAGCCGAGTCCACCTGTCACCGGATTGACCTCGATATCAACATCGGTACGCCCGTCGCAATCGCCTAGCATCGTGCAGCCCGGGATGGAGATGTAAACGTTGTAGATGGCCGAAGCGGAGACGTAGGGGTAGAAATTGACTGAAGGGTGGTCATTGCTGCCGACATCGACGTTGGCGGTCAGGTAGTAAGAGTTGATGTGGGGGTCGGACGTGGTATGTTGCTGGACCGACCAATCACCGGAAGTTGACGCTGAAGACGAGGGGAGATTACCCGGGCAAAGCGGCTTGTTGGTGTTGGGGATGGCGGACCCAAATGCTCCTGAAGGTCAGATTGCGTCACCCCAGAGGACTTGGGCTTACCGTTAGAAAGCAGCTGGACACTGCTGAGACCCGCTCCACCACCGATCCATGCCGTCAGATCCATGCGGAAACCTGTAAGATCTTTGGGACCATTGGTAAAGATGTAGTCTTGGACAGCCAAATTGGGATCGGTTGACAGTGAACACGAGTCGGTACAGGTCTGATTTTGACCGGTTGCAGGGTCGGTATAAGTCAAGCTAACCAGCGCGTTGTCAGGCGTCGAGGTAAAGCTGACATGAGCATGGCGCAACATTCACCTGTACCACTCACGAGAAAGTCTTCGTCCCTCTGCCCTGCACCAACGCGTTAGTGACCCGGATCCCGCCCGCTCGCATCCAGTTGACTCCGATAATATCAACGGTAGCAGGTGTGTTGTCCTGCGCGAGCCACATCGCTTCTCCCGGGCAGACTAACACGTGCGGATCCGCAAAATTCCGTTGCGAGCTCGACGGCGACGCGTTGATCTCGATTTGAACGTTCGGGTCCTGGTTGGCCGAATATGGGACGAGTACAGGGGTGAGATAGCCCGAGTTGCCCGTTGTGGCGGTGCCATCCGGCGCAGACGGTATCGACGTGATGTTACCGCTTGTGGTGCTGTTGCGATTGGCCAAGGACGAGTTTGAGGCGAAGGTCGTGGTGAAATGCCCGCCGAAGTAGACCGATGAGCGGTCCGAGCTCACCTCGATCGAGTCCACGCGACCGTTCAACCCGCCGAACGGTATGCTCGACCAGGAGGACGAGGATATACTCCAGAGACCAACATTTCCACCTGAACCCTCTGGCGCGTTGAACAGTCCTCCAACCCAGACCTCTCCTTCTCGATCGTCACAGAACAGGCTCTCCACCGGCCCTGATGTCCCGCTGCCAATTGCTGAGAGTGACTGCGATCCGACTGAATACGACGCGAGATTGGAATAGCTGGTCCCCGATATTGAGTCGAAGTCGCCTCCGATGTACAGCGTTCCGTCACTCGAGTTGGAGTAGCAGAGCGCTGTTATACGTCCGCCGGGGTTGGTCGAGCCTATTGCTTGGTAGCTGCCGGTATCCAGACGTATGAAGACAGTGTCGCCTGTTGTCGAGAACGCAGAGGACGAGTTGGATGTCGACGAAAAGGGTGAAGAGTCTGACCACCAATCAAGCCCGGTGAATGATCCTCCAAGCCCGACTGTTCCCATCCGGGAGAAATCGACCTGCGGAAGGTCTGATGGTGCCGTCGTCGCCGCCATGGCCGGTATGAGGAACGGTAGGAGGAATAATGGAGGGAAGTTCAGGGACATGACGGGCGAGAGAATGGGGTGGGAGGTGAGGGAGCCGAAGAGGTCTGTCGGGTAGCGCGGCGTTGTGTCGTGGCGCGGCTCTGTCGTGCTGTGATGACTTGATGTAAGACTGTTTAGGCGGGACGGAGGCCGAGATTGGGCGCAAGTAAGGCGGTGCGTAAAGAACGTCGATGAATGAGCGTGTACGAGTCGGCAAGAGATGAGGAGATCAAGGAATCATGGCGAGTGTGTTACAGCGCCGAGAGGTGGTTGAAAGTCGAGACCTTTGGTGATGGTAAGGTCGGAACTTGAATCGAGCGAAGGACAACGAGGCCAAGGCTGAAACAGTCGTTGGATGACGCGCGGGAACGGCTTTTTGATCAACAAAGGATCCGTGTGATGAGCGCGCGAGGTGTCAGCGTTGAGACAATGATTTTGATCTGTGTGTGCGTGTGTGTTGGGCTTGTGTATGTCGCGTCGAGCGGTATATGATGTGACTAGAGGTTAGGTAAGCGCGTGTATAGAGCACCGTGGGGTCTATGATTGATGATGATATGCAGTGCTCTCATGTGTGTGTTGTGACGAACGAACAATCAGCCGACGGGATCAAATCTGCTTGCTGTATAGAAAACCATGCGCGTCGCGTGCCATAATCAGGGTGGCGAAAGGGACGTGCCCCCGTGCCTGCGAGTTAGCGTCTGACAGAGAGCGGAATTAAACTACAATGTGGCACTCCGGATAACCAACCGTCACTCTGAGCCGGGTGACAGCAGTCTACTAGTCAACCGACCCAAATACTTCTCGCCTTCCACCACCAACGACACCTCATCATGCCTGATCAACCCATCGCATCCTCGAGCTACAGAGAACCAAAGGCTCAGGACGAAGAAGAGGACGATCTTGACGACTTGGATGGTGCGTTGAGCCGCGGACCTCACCCGTATCTCGCTTATCAACAGATGTCCTGGCCTCCTTCAACGCACCACCCAAACCCAGCACCGGCAAACGGCCACATCCAATCTCGCCTCCCAAAGCACCTCCATCATTACCGAAATCGGCCATATCGAGCACTCCGCCGGCTGCTTCGGCAGCCAAACGCCCCGAGCTAGATGAAGAGGACTTTGAAGCGAGCCTGGTCGAGGGGATGGAATCGCTGCTTCGGCAATTAGCAGGTGATCATCCGCCGGGAGTCATGCCAGACAAGGACGACCAGGGAAAGAGCACAGCCAAGCAAGCGGACAAGGATGATGGCCCGGAGATATCAGCTGAAGAGGAAGAGGCGGCTTGGCAGAAGGCCATCGAGATGATGCTATCGGGGGAAGGGCTGGAAGCGCTAGGGCTCGACAAGGACGGGCAGCCGAAACCCGGCACGAAAGCACCAGCACCCAGCGCGGGCGGCGAATCCTCGTCAAGCGAGGAAAAGATCGACTTCAACGAGACGATACGGCGGACGATGGAGCAGCTCAAAAACCCGTCGGCGAAGTCCAGCTCGGCAAACGGCACTCCCGACTTGGAAGCCTTGTTGGCGCAACTAGGTAACGATCCGAGAATGGCAGGTCTGGGAGACCTGAATGGGGAAGATGAGGATTTGGGAGGGCTTCTGGACGGGATGATGGCGCAGCTGATGACGAAGGAGGTCTTGGAAGAGCCGATGAGCGAGCTGGCCTCGAAGGTGAGCAAATTGGAATTGTTATGCAGTCCAACTGACAGCAGTACCCGGCATACCTTGCTTCACCACCCGCAGGAACGAGTGCCGCCGATCTTGCAAAGTACAAGCAACAGTTCATGATCGTCAATGCCATTCTCGACACGTTTAGGCGGCCAGGGTACACCGATGAGGAGGACGGGAAGGAGGTTGCTAAGCTGGTTGGGGAGATGCAAGATCTGGGAGGGCCGCCTCAGGAGATCATGGGAGACTTACCGGAAGGCTTTGTCAGTTGAAGAGAAGGCGCAATAACTGCGATGTGCTAATACCAGGATTTGGGAGCTTTGGGCGGGGATGACGGTTGTACTATAATGTGAAAGGCTCAGGCAGGCCGCCTCACCCTCACGGTGCTCATGCACCGCACATTGAGCGAGACAACCTTTATCAACGCTTCCACTTCCCTTTCTACTTATCTGGGTATGGGGGTTGTGGGGTCAGTGAAGTGACCATCTCCTGCACTGCGGCTCCGGCAACGGACATCAGTATCATGCGGGAGAACGCAAACAACACCCACGCTCACGGAGGTGTTGTGCTATGCGGGCCAATTCGTGCTGGAGCATGCGGCCGGTGAAAGTGACAGGCTCGCCCCAACGTCCACATCCAAGTCATCCAAGCCTTCAGTCGCCTGCACGTTCCTGGACATGTCTACCCGAGGTGTACGCAGTTGTCAGAGACGTACAAGTCTCACTACTGTCGTAGCCTTGCGTAGAGTCGATTACGATGTAGAGGTGAACTAGGGAAGTGACGTCTATGAGTTGACAACAAGATATATTCTTTGAGGAAGGCTCATCATGACAGCAGCCTTTCAGCCAGATTGGCTCAGCAACGCATAAGAGCCAGGAGGCGGGCTCTGCCCCCGGAGAAAAGGACGTCGAGCGACTGGAAGATGATGTCAAGGGTCAGGGACAGTCCATGACTCGGCAACCCCACTCGCCCAGACTGGACGATCCAGCTGACCCACCGCTATCCGGGGCTTAAAAGAGATCGACCGTGGCGTCGCCTGATTTGACCGAGTGGGTGGTCCCGCCGCCGTCCCCTGGTTTGTCCGAGTCTTCCAAATGGGAGGTCCCGCCTGGAGTCGAATTACTGATTCTGGACGAGCGATGCAATGAAACTGATACGGACGTGTGGGTACGGGTACCAAAACTTGCGGTCCGATCTGTAGAGTACACCACGCACGACCTATATAGCTGTACTCATCCTACGGCCGGAGAGCCCTTCGTCACGAATGTGACTTGTTTTCGAGTCGTCGACTTTATTACGTTCACCGTTACCTAGGGTCGATGTTACCCTAGCATACAGCAGTAGGGAGACTTGCACGTCTCTATCACAGATCTGAATAGTGCAAAACTCCTTCCTCGAGTGATGTCTCACGCCACTATGCCCGAGCGAGGGCCACAGGTGGGGCCCTGAAAGAAGCGAGCCAGTCGGACGTATCCACCAACGACAGCCTGTTGAGTGACATATTGAGTAGGTCAGGAAATGACCTCACCGAGGCGACATGTTAGTGGATCGACTGATTGCAGCAGCGCAAGGGTCCTCGTGCGCTGTGATATATATACGATTCATGCGGTATGCGTTCCGAAACAAAAGCGAGATGAACAACTGTCCTCCCTTCCACCTTACCCCTCATCCGCCACGGCCCTATGTCATGCCTCACATTAATCAAGCGACCGCGACCTGAGACAACGGCGAAGAAACCATCGTCGGCGGCGCAATCACCCTCGGCGCTCTGATATCGAACGAGCCCGTACCGCTCGTGCTCGGTTTACCCATGACAATCTTCGCCGCCGGGCTGGACAGGTCATCAAAGTCGCCGTGCAGCACGGCCTCCGACAAGAATTGCACAGTCGTCTCGAACGAGGCCTTGAGGAGCGGCGATGACTTGTTCGAGATACCCGTTCGGTTGAAGGGCCTGTATCCTCCCGCGTGTGTCTGTCATCAGTGCAGTCCGAAACTGGTTAGGGAGGACGTACCATGTAGTCGGCAATGATGGTCAAGTGCCTGTAGTCAACGGCGATGGCGTATGCACCGAAGACACCAGAAATCTCCTTGATGATAGACGCTCGGGCCGCTTCGACTCCATACGTCGTGAGAATGGCGTAGACGTCGTTCGACTCGATCGCGTCGAGATCGACCAGCTCGTCCGCGAGGGCGTGCATGCCGGTGAGGTTGGAACCTTCCGTGATGAGTTTCCGCTGCGGATTAGCTGCGTCTGGTCGATCGAAACCTGAAACCTCACCTCGAAGACCCCCTTGTCGTTGAAGATTTTCATGCATCGACCGATGTTTGGCACCTCGTGGATGACCGAAGCGCGACATGTCCGCTCGACAATGTCCACAAGCAACATCTTGGGCGCATCTGCAGGGAACTACCATTAGTATCGAGAAACCGGCCTTCCATTGCTGTACGCACCTCGAGGTCGAACTGCGCCGATCGGCCACCGTGCACGTCAAAGCTGAAGCTCGTGGCGTACTTGCTGGCGGTCTTGAACGTCTCCGCCAGTAGATCCGCCTGCTGGTCCTTTCCGGCCTTCTCCTTGGCATCGATGTCCATGCCCTCCTCCTCTTCCTCCTCATCCTCCTCCAGCTGCTTCTCAATGTAATCCTCCATGTCCGCCACGTCGGGCACGGGCTCATCGTCCTCCTCGTACTCGTGCTGCTTAGCCTGCTTGGCCCGCTTGGCTTGGTACGCGTCGCCATCGTCGTCGTCCAGCTCGTCGTCACGGCCGCGTCGAGCCGAGCGCTCGTCTGGCTCCTCGCCATCCTCCAGCTCGTCCGCTCGGACCTTGAGTCCCGCCCCAATCGACATATCCTGGCTGAGCGTCATCTTGGCCGTTCGCAGCTCCCCGACGATCTCCTTCTTGAGTCGCCAAGACAGGTTGAACGCGAGCGCCTCGTGTAATTGATCCGGGGTCAGCGCGTACTCCGACTCGTACTCCTCGGGCGGGTAGAACTCGAGCAAGACAGTGTACTTTCGCAGACGGGCGTCGGTGGATGTCCGCGCGGAGAGCTGTTCCGTGACGACAACGCGCTCAATCACCTCGGAGAGCGTGAGCTTGGAGACCTGCTTGATGAATGCCTCGCAGTCGGCGTCGGTGACCGTGTCTCGCAGAGGAAGCTTCATCGTTGGCGTTTGAGGCTTCTGCGCAGCCGTCATGACGATTTCTCGCAGTCGAGGGATACCGAGCGTGACGTTGGCGGCACCATGTCCGGCCAAATGGAACGTGTTGAGCGTCATCTGCGTAGACGGCTCTCCGACACTGTTGTAAGCGATACACCTTCTAGTCACTGCATCCCGCACTCACCCCTGCGACGCGAGCAATCCGACAGCCTCTCCTGGGTCGACCAGCCCTCGCATGTACCGCGCCCTCGCCAGACTAACAAACTCCTTGTCGTGGATACGGTCCTTGACGTACGGGCTCGGCTTGATCTCCCCCTTGCGCGAGATGAAGCCAAACTTGTTCTCCTCGACGTAGCTGTTGATCTTCTTCGCGTACGCCTCGGACATGCTGCCAAAGTATCGACTCGGTGAGAAGATGGACAGAGCCGGGTCGTACTTGCCCGGCTTCTTCAGGGCCCGCTTCATCCAATCGGACGCCTCGTGGGGCACGACCTTGCCGGACGTAAGCAGCGGCTTGGGCTGGTACCGCTCGATGAGCGAGTCGTGGTTCCTCGCGGCAAAGTCGAACGCCTCGAGATGCTTCGAGCGCGTGACGTCGAGCGAGTCCTCTCCATACAGGAACTGCAGAACCGACTGGTCCGAGTCTCGCACGGTGTGGTCGTAGTGCACCTTGACACCCTCAAGGTGTTTGATGAGACATCGCTGGAGGTATCCCGATCGAGACGTCTTGACGGCCGTGTCGATCAGACCCTCTCGTCCGGCCATACAGTGGAAGTAGTATTCTTGTGGTCGGATACCAGTCAAGAAACGGTTGGCGACGTATCCTCCAGCTCGCGCTGACGTGTCGAACGCTTTGAACGACGGAAGCGTTTTGCCGGAGACCATGGTCGGCACACGACGACCCTCGAGCGCTTGTTGACCAAGCAGCGTCGAGATCTGCGAGGCATTGACCTTGGAACCCTTCGCTCCGGAGATGGTCATCATCTGCATGTTGTTGTCCGGGAATGGTCGAACGAGGTATTTCGGCAAAACGTCGTTGTTGATTTGCGAGGTCGTCTTGTTGAACGAAGCTTGCATCACGCCGTCGAGCCCAGCCATCAAGCTGTCGTCTCGGAGCGTCTCTTCCAGTCGAATGGTCAAGTTTCGAGCGGTTTCCGGGTCGTCTATCTGGGATCCCTCCGGCAGACCAACGTATTTGATCGCCGCCTTGGCACCGTCTCCGCTCGCCGCCTCGAGGATGTCCTTTCGCAGCTTCTCTCCTTCGGCAGTGAGGATCAGATCGTCCATTCGGCACGAGAAGGCGTCGTGCTGAAGGAACTTGGTCAACAAGCGCGACAACACACCCAAAAGTCGGTTGGCGATCATCGGACCGTACAGCTCGTGCACAGAGTGAATCAGACCGTAGTCTGACGCACCGTATTGCGACTTGTCCAGAACACCGGTAATGAGGTGACCATCAAGGAAGATGGTCATCTCCTCGGACATGGCCGGGTCGGCGTTCTTGTCCCTGTCCCACAGGTTGTGCTGGATCTTGTTGCGCGAGGTGAGGTTGAGACCCTTGGCGTTTGACGGCGTCAAGTTGTACAAGATCGTCGAGAACTGCTGATGAGCAGGGCTCTCCCTCGGAGTTTTGATATTCGCTCACCAGTTGCTTGCCCGTCCACATAGGCTGCGGCTTGAAAATCGCCGGCGGGAGCGTATGGATCCTGCCCCCACCACTGTAGTTCCCCTCAGTCCTGAGGGCTCCGTAGATGAGTTGGAAGTACTGATCCCGCGTAAAGAAGGACGACTTGTTGCACATCCACACTCCAGCCACAACGTGATCCTGAATGAGACCTCGAAGCGGTTTACCGGACGTCGGGACGAGGTATTGGTTGTCCGTGTTGGCCAGCATCAATGCCTCCGCTCGGGCAACTTCGTTCTCTGCAGGTCAGACATTGATCGCAAGGACGAGCACATTGCGTACGAGGGAAGTGAATGTTCATCTCGTCTCCGTCGAAGTCGGCGTTGTAAGAGTTACTGAAGTCAGTCCCGCCGCGTGACCCAGGCTCACCAGTTGGCGTAGTGCATTCGGATCGTCTTCTCTCCCAGCAAAACCTTGACTTTGTGCGCCATCATACTCGGCTTGTGCAAAGTCGGCTGTCGGTTGAGCAGCACAATGTCTCCATCACGAATGTGTCGGTACACCTTCTTGTTCCTTGGCGCAATGCCGTCAGAGTGGGTGTTGATCTCGCCGTGGGGCGTCAGCAGCTGGTTTGCGATAGCCGTTCGCTGTTCTAAAGTCGTCTTGTCCTGGCTGTCAGCGTGTCCCAAGCAGCGTGTCCCAAGATTGCACAAGGCGCTCACCAAAGACACCTGCGTCCCGTCCTCGTTCTGCACCAACGAAGCTCCCGGGTGGACCTTTGGGCCGTTAATGACGAGCTGCCGCAATTCGGCGACGTTGTGGTGCGTGACTGGCTCGGGGTACGTGAGCTTCTTGGCGAAGACGGGCGGGATACCAATCTCGTTGGTCTCGATGTTGATGTCTGGCGAAATGACCGATCGGGCGGCGTAGTTGACTCGCTTCCCCATCATGTGCTTTCGGAACAATCCCTCCTTCTTTTCCAGCAGCTGCTTGACACCAGGCGGTGGCAGCTTGCCCTGGCGCATCGGTGCCGGATTCTTGCTGCTGTCGATGAACGAGTTGACATCGTGTTGCAGCTTGATCAGGGCCTCGAGCAACTGTCCGAACGCTCGCTGGTTCTCGCCCTTTTGCACGGCATCAAGCACCACTTCGCCCCGTTCAGCCCGCTCGCCGTCGATCAGCCGTTGGTTCAGCTCCTGTATCCGCTTCGACGTGGCGATGACAGTCGACAACAGCGAGTTCTGCGCATTCTCAAACAGCTCGTCGCCCATTTTCGCTGGTGGTCGGAAACGAGTTGGCGTGACGGGGATGACGTCCATGAAGAACAGTTCGGCGAGTTTGGACGGCGTCATCGATGCGTTGAGAGCGGTAGAGGCGCCGTGCCGGCCATAGAGCAACATACACAGCTCCCGCTCCTTCTGGAACAGAATCCGTATGTGCGCTCGTACTTCCGATGGCGACATGACCCGCTCGTTTCGCCCCTTCGCGCCTTTGATCTGTCCGCTCGCCGTTCGCGCCACCATGTCGACGTCTCCGTCCTCTTCCTCCTCCTCCGATTCATGCACCGACTCGTCTACCTCCATCTCATTGTCCTCTCCTGCTTCTGATCCGCTCGACACCGACTCGATATCGCCGATAGTCTGCCCGTTCGTCTTCTTCTTGAGCGAGCGACCATCGCTGACAACGGAGCGACGCGTCACGCCGAGGGTCTCGTTCACCAGCCGTTGCTTCGCGTCAATCTCGAGCTCAACAATTTTGACCGTCTTCTCCTTTCGGTAGGTCGGGTTGTGTCTGTCGTCAGTCGGGAACCACCAAGATGTCCGCTGCTGTACTCACGCGCCACATCTAGAGCACTTGACACGCCATGGTCGCTGTTGCACTTTCAACACCTCGTCCAGCAAGACTCTCCGCTCGGTGTACACCAGCCCATCCTTGTAGTCGTCCTTCTTTCCTCCGCGCTTCCTCGCCCGGTTCAGCTCGTGCGCAACGTAGGCTTTTAACCGCTCGATCGCCTCGGCAGCCGTCTTCGCGTCCACAGCCTGCACCCTGGGTTTCTTCGCCTTGGACCCCTCCTCTTCCGGTTCTTCCTCCTCGTCGCGAGCCGCTGACGGCATAAACAGCTGAACGTTGTGCGACTCAGCGATGAGACCAGCGTCGAGCAACTTTATCCGCGCGATGAATTGGTGAAGCTGGGGTTAGCGATGCCCGGGAGGTGGAAATAAAGCTCACCATCAATTCGGGCATCTTGAAGTGGTGGCAATAGACACAAGTGGCGTAGAGGAGCTTGTACGCCTGGTTCATGAAGATCGGGTGGTACACCGTGCTCGGCAGCTCGATGTGGCCAAAGTGACCCGGACAAGCAAAGTAAGAGAGATGGCATGTTTCGCACCTGACGTTAGATGACTTGACCTGTCTGGTTGCCAGCTTACACGTCGCGCGAAGTCATGGGTCCAAGCTTGGGGTCATACAGGCCACCCTTGGTGGGCAGACCGAGATTGTCGAGCAACATCGAATTGTCCACCTTCTTCACCGACATGGCCTTGATGTCGTCCGAGGTGAGGAACGAAAAGGACAGGCCGGAAATCTCCGAGTGTATCGAGTGAGCGATATCCATCTTGGCGGTGGTATAGCCGTGGGTCAAGAAGCGTAAGAGGGGAGCTCAGCCGAAGCTGGCAATGGCGGTGGTCGTGAGCTGTTATGCCTTTTGTATGCGGAAGTGGAGGATGACTGCGTCGAAGTGATCTTCAACTTTTGCAAGCACCAGACCGGGCCCAACGAAGAAAGAATTTGCTTCCGTCTGGACGGAGGTCTCGTTGCATCTCCGGTTGACTCGACTCTGAGCCGGTTCGGTCCAGTTCCCGGAATTCGCCTCGCAACAACAACACCCTTAGCAATTCACCTCGTACATACATATAACATCGGCATCACGCGGAAAGGTCGGGATCGAGGCGGAAGGGATTCATATCAGGGCCGCGAGCAAGATGTCGTATTCGCCGATCGACGCGTGAGTCCCTGCAGCCGGATCCTCACGCGACATCACGCTGATAAGCCGACTACAGTCAATTCAACCGGGCTGTAGACATAGTTCAAAGGTGGGCTGCCCGGTCGGTCGCGTGCACCACGAGATTGAACTGACGCCCAGTCTGCCCAAAGGCGGTCCGGTACAGACCAGCTATGAAGAGAAGCTGTGTCTGTATTCGCTGTACAAGCAAGGTAAGCATGGCTGCAATATCGGTACATGCCAGGCTGATCGTCAGCAACCGAGGGGGATATAATTACTCCCAGGCCCGGTATGCTGGACATGCTGGGAAGGGCCAAGTGGTGAGCTGGCGGATTCGCAACGCGTCATCGTGCTCATTCGAAGGGACTCGTGGAACAAGCAGAAAGGCACGGACAAGACGCAGGCGAAACAACGATATGTTGCGGCGCTGATCAAGGTGAGTTCGCATGCCCAAATCCCGCTGACGGCAGATCTTGAAGAAGTACGCAAATCAGCCAGGCGTACGCGAACGCATCGCCGAGATCGACTCGTTCGTTCCTCCTCGACCACCATCGCCGTCTTCGTCGACCTCCTCGTACCATTCATCGCAGGCATCTCCACCCGAGTCTCCGCCCGAACCACCGTACAATCAGTACCTTCCTCCCGATCCCAACCTCCCGATACCCGACGTCGCACCAGAGTTTGTTCCACCGTCGGCTTTGAACTCGTCACATCGGTCCCTATTAAATCTACTCACCACGTCCGAGCCGTCTGCCTCGCACCAATCCGCCGTCCCGCCTCCACGCGTACCAAGCGCAAGAGGAAGCGAGGGACGAAAGGGATCAGTCAGCTCTTTGCGCTATATTCGGCCGGGCGGGAACACGCCATCCTTGTTGGGCTCAGTACATGAATCGAGGCCGAACAATCCCCGCTCGTTCTCCCCGCTCATGCCCGCGGTGCGCGATTTTGGCACACCAGACATGACGTCTTCGACTCGACACCTACAACCACACGCAGTCACTCCTGGCTTCCCGGGCGGCGCGTCGGCTTCCACATACGCCCCGCAACCAAGCATACCGCAAGCATTGCAAGCGATCCAGGTGTCATTGACCGCGCTGCACGAACGGCTGTCGACGCTTGAACGGTCGCAAGCAATGATTCTGCGTCGGGACGAGCGACGGAAAAGCTGGCGCATATTCGGCGGAGGGGAAGCCGACGAGCTGGACGAAGTGGAAGACGCGGCTTATCGAGCGAGATGGGGCGTGGGGAGGACGGATACGGCCACCACGACCCATTCAAGGGCAAGAAGAAGCCTTTCCGCTCGAGCGCTGTTCATGCTCTTGACAGCATTGCGGAGAGCCATGCTGGATGTGGGAGTCGGCGTGTTACTCACCATCGTAGCGGTTGTGATACTCGGCGGAGGGTGGAGAAGAGCGCGGCGGACGCTCACACGGGTGTTCCTGCGCGCGCGGCAATTCATCCAGGAGTCCTGAAAGGTTGTACATGGGTAAATTGTTACATGCATGGGTTGTCGTACTATCACACCTGTGCCCCAAGCCCCCTCGCCGTCTAGAGAAATCTCCACCAGATGAACAGAATCATGAAGAAAGCGATACCGCCGATGGGCGCCCATTTGCGTATCAACGCTTGAAGGTTGATGTTTCGTGCTGCCTTGCGGTACTTGACAGACTCTGCGCGGAGCGACGTAGAGAGGTGGGACATGCCTGGAGTAAGGTTCCCGATATAAAGGCCAAAGTATCCAACTCACGGTCCAAGCTGTCTCCTCGCCAGAGCAAATCTTCCATATTTTTCGTCATGATCCGTGTGACATCTTTGAGGTTGTCGTTGAGCTGGTCCAGCTGACTTGGAGGAGCAGAAGCCGGCCCACCGCCCTGCGTCAAACTCCTCGAGTCTTGATACAGTCGTGTCGTCTTCGAGATGAAAGTGTCTGTTATGAGCATTCCCCGTTCCTTGGGCCTCCATGAAGCACGCACCGAAGCCCATGAAAGCGTAAGGTCTTGTCACTGTATCGATTTTCCCCTCATAACTCCTCTGGAACTCCTTGGACAGCTCGTCGAGATACGAGAACGCCAGTTTACGAGGGTAGGCCGTGTCGCAGATACACATGTAGATCACCTTTTCCACGATCAGATAGCTGATGTGAGCTGTAATCGTCGACCTAGGGGAGCGAACTTACTGCAAGGTGTATTGCCCTGACTCGATTGAGCATGCCGGTTCGGAGTTGGCATTCAGACGACGGAAGACGAGCTTTGATTGTTGCTTGTATTCCGTCAACGCTTTCTCCGTCTATCGTCAGCTTTATGACATTGGATCCGTGCCCATTCGCTCACCGACTCGTCGTCCACGCTTGCTGCTAGTGGCAGGGCATCGCTGACTCTGAATATGGTTGTAGAGCGGACCATTCTTTGTGATGGAGTGGAAGAGGGACGAACGCGTGGAATGACCGGATCGCTTGTACCTGGCTCCGGGACGCAATGTCGGCGATCGCCGTGTATACCGTGTTGACTATCTTGGCCGAGAGAGCCCCCGCTGTCCAAGGGCAATGTGTTCCACCGGGATCCTTTGCTGCCCATCAGACACACCGGACTTCAGGCGCGAGCTGCTGCTCTTCTTACCTGACTCGCAGAAAGTATTTCCGTCCGGAGGCTGCTGAGGACGTCGTGATCACTGTGAGCCGACCGCGAGGAACGGGTTTTTCCCTGCATCTCGTTGCCACGGTATATCCGAATGCAGTTCGTGACCCACACGTCACCGCGGACGCAGCCAAGAAAGACCTGAACATGCATCAAACACGTCGTCTCATTCCATCTACTTAGAAATGATACGATGACACAATGTCGGACGAACGCCTTGATCTCGAGACCGAGCTCATCGAGTCGAGCTTGCTGCCAGCCGAACGGCTCGTCCGCGATGGCGGATACATATTAATAACGAGCGACGACAGCAACTTATCGATACGAGTCGCGGTATCGTCCGGCTACCCGGCAAGACAAAGTATAACTGTGGAGATCAAGGGCGAACACATAGCCCGCGACGAGGCACAGGGCTGGAAGGAGTGGGCGCAGGGCACGGTTGACAACGAGTGGGACCCGAGCGACGAGTGAGCTTGCACCTGACCTCAGCGCTAAGATCGAGCTGATGAGAGATACCCCCTATTCCAGCTCCTCTCGACGCATCTGCTTCCGCTTCTGGCAAGACCTCCAACGCCAGAACCCTCGCCAGCGGCTTCCGTGACGACTGTAAATGATTCTCCTGCATCGAGTGTGACACAACTCCATCACGTCCTCCTCACCTCGCACCACCTCATCGCCCCATCGAAGCGCAAAGATCTGAATGCCTTGTCCTCCCAGCTGTCACTTGTCGGGTTCGCCAAAGTGGGACATCCGGGGATCATATACGCGATCGGGACTCGGGACGACCTGGTCGAATGGGTGAGAGAGGTCAAATCGTGGCAATGGCTTGCGCTACGAGTGAGGGTTTCACCGGAGCCGGCAGGGGAAGGAGAAGCAAGTGGGAGGGGGAAGGAGAATGGAGCTCGCGGCGGCAAAGGACGCGGAGATTGGGTTGAGCTGGAGAAGGTGGGCGATGCGGTAGAGTGGATGCGGCGACGGGGGCGGGAGAAGCTGTTAACTGATCTGGGTATAGGAGTGGGTGCTTGATGGCGAGCGGGTGAGTCTTACATATTACAGGTGCAGCTGCTGTCTAAGGGATGATAGTAGCATCTAGATGCAAATGACTGCACAACACGAGGACTTGAGAGGCAACAAACCGACACAGGTCTCGTCTTACCGTACACACGTCATCCAACCTGAAACACACACTTATGCCCGCTCATCCTCACGTCTCCCTTTCTGACCTTCATCATTCATTATCTCACGTATCCACGGGACCACCCGCTACACCTCTGCCCATGTTGGACGGCGCTGTCGCTCCGTCTGGCCGGGCGTATACATCGGCCCGCACCCCTGCACGACTCCCCTCAAACCGTCCCCCTCCCAC
>JAHXHD010000696.1:0-13730 GCA_019857685.1 Papiliotrema terrestris
GCCTTTAGCCTCGAAGCATTTTTAATGATCGCTCGGCGGTCGACGGCCCCGAGTCACGGGGCGAGCTGAATCACTCCGAGCCGTGTAGCGGGAGCGCAGCTGTCTGCAGCACGGACGACCTCCAAGCGGGGCCGAGGAGGGGTACGGTCGTGCGGTCGGCACAGGTGGTTCTCGGCGGTGAGAATAATGTTCCCAGGCGACCGCGAGACGTAGCATACCAGCGCTGGGCAGTCGGTCTATGAACTTCGTCAGGCCGTCTAAGGATCATGTTGACATGTCGAAGGTGAAGGTTGAATCAACTCACGATGAAATGAAGGATGGTCGTTTAGTGATGCTGATGGCAAGTCGCGTTGATCACTTCCGCCGAGACCGTGCCGGGCCGGGCGCAGTACACCCCGCGTAGCTATTTCCATCTGAGACCTCCGCCGGCTAGCCGGTGCAGCCAGAAGGCGCTCAACAGATATGGCCTATCCAGCTAGGACAGGCCCGCGTCCGCATGTGATATCATAGAAGTGTTGACATATCAAGAAATCCAAACCCGGTTCAGCATAATCATGTCCGCACCCGTCCCGCTCCGAGGCGACCCTCCACATCCGCCTGCATTCCGCCTCCCACCACATCCTTACCTCCCACGCGCCTCTCAGCATCCCCTTTCCTTCCAGCCCGATCCACCAACTCCACTCCGTCGCCCCGGCTACTCCGCGCCGAGCTTCATGAGACTCTTCAGACTCTTCGCCACACCGAAGCTCGCACTGGCAATCGCCTGCCGCACGGCTTTATCGAACCCGCCGCCCTTGGCCTGTTCCTGCGCCTCGGACAGCCTGTCCGTGTTCGCCACTAGGTCCTTGAGGAGCGGTCCACCCTCGCCTCGGAGCGACGGCGGGAGGGCGTTGGTGGAGATGGCCACGATGGACGACGCGATCGCAATAACCTCCGAGAGGTGCTCGTTCAGCGCGGGCGTTTGAGTCCCGGTCCGAATCGCCGCAAGGAGGTTCTGAATCGAATTGACGAGCGCCGAAGACTGTGTCTCGAGGTACGGCTACCGTAAGCACAGCGGACACAGGGTTGGTAAGGGCTCACCTTGACGTCGTCCCATTCTTGCTCGTTCCCGCCCTCGTCGCTGAACACCTCTTGCCTGTCGTTCTCGTTGTATTGGTAGCCCTCTCCGCCATTCGCGTCGGCCGTGACAGGCGCGACGGCACTGCTCTCGCTCGTCTCGCTCGCCTCGGACAGACGAGCATATCCGCTATTATTCGGACCGTTACCACTCTTGCCCCCGCCGTTACGCTCGTCGTATGTCCCACCGCGCTGTACCTGCGGCGCCGCACCATGTCGGTCCGACAACATCGACGCCTTGCGCTCGAGGTCGAACGAGTCTGAGCGGGCGATGGACGACGCCACCGACTGATACGAGTTGATGCGCAAGTTCGACATCGCCGGCGGGGCGTTTGACCTGGAGCTCGACTCGATAGGAGATCGCATCGAGCGTCCATCATCGACCGAAAGCTGGCGGACCGGCGGCTGGGGCGCTGTGGGAACCTGCGGTTGCTCCCGTAGCCTCTCCTCCGGCCCGCCATAGACGTTCTTGCCAGCCGTTCGGCCACTGCTGTCCGGCGTGCCCGTCCGCGTGCGATCGACCATATCCTTGATGCTCATACTGCTCCTGCTCGGCCGCATGGCCACTCCGCCCGGGCCCGGCTCGCCATTCTTGTTCGTCCGCTTGATCTTGAGCAGCTTGATGATCTCTACGACGTTTGCGCTGAGATGGCCCGCCGCGGCGTCGATGAGCGACACGGGCGACAGTCCCGACGCCATGGCGTGATTCCGCGCTGCCTGCATGAGGTAGTTGAGACGCGTCGTCGATTCATGCTTGAGTGACTCCAGCCGGGACACATCGACGTCGAGGTTTGGCGAGGCTTCAAACTGTTTCACGTCCTCGCCGATATCGGTAATGGCCTCCACGATGGCTTTCATGGCTGGCAAAACGCCTGAGGGGGCGGACGACCGACCCGCAGCGAGCATCCCGTCGATGGCGGATTGGAAGGCCGAGACGTGCACATCGGCGATGTTGCCATCGGGGGAGGCGGGCAGGTGGTCGTCGTTGGCCGGCTTCGACACAAACATGGTCGACGTTGCTGGTATCAGCGGGCTGGACCAACATGACCCCCCAGGCAAACCCACCCTTGAGGTTGCGGAGCTCAATGCGGACCGCATCGTGCTTGCGCTTCCACTCAGCGACCTTCGCTTCCATCTCATTCATTGCTTGCGCATCGTTCTCCCGCTCCATCATCAGATCGTCGTTCCTCGCCGAGAGCGCATTCAGCTCATCCACGAGGCTGTGTATCTCATTCTTGAGCTCCGTAACCACCTCGCCAGACTGTCGTCAGCATCGCTGCACCCGACAAACATTCGACACCCACATCGACATTGCCCGATGCCCCATTCGCCGCCTCCAGCGCCTGCTTCTCCATCTCGACCCTCCGCAACTCATCCTCCAACCCGTCGCACCGGTCCCTCCACTGGTTGATCTCTTCCTGGGCCGCCCGGCCACTCTGGTCCGTATGGTTTCGCGCCGACTCGGCCGCATCCCGCGCCAGATCCAGCTCATGCTGCAACGACCTCAAATTCGAAGCATGTAGCGCCGCCCGTTCCTTCAACCCCCGCACCTCATCCTCCAGTTCTTTGCTCCGCTCCTTGTGCTCTTTTTCCCTTCGCTCCGCGTCCTCCATCCCTGCTATCCGGCGCTCCAGCCCCGCAATCTTGTACTCGTATTCCGCAATGATCTTCTTCTCCCGCTCCTCATCAACTCCGCCTTGACCAAGCGCACGCGACTTGTTGGTCAGATTCGATGAGAACGACATGCGGTCGTAGTATTCACGCTCATCCGCCGTCTGCGGCGAAAGCATCTCCTGCGCTTCCCGATCGCGGCCGGGGGTGCGCGTTCCGGATTGATCGTGCATTGACGATACGCGCGACCGCGAGGATGCAGCGGACAGGGGGCGGTCCATGATTGATTCCCGAGCATACGGAACTTCAATCTCTTCCTCCTTCATCCGGCTCTTGTTCGGCACAACGACATCATTCGTCGCGGCTGTCGGCTGATGGCCGTAGCCGCCCTGGCTGCCAGGTTGGTCGAGGTGATCTCGCGTGTTGTCCCGACTAGGCCTCGGACGGTGCAACGTCCCGCTTCCGACCGACGACCCCGCGGAGATGTTGCGCGAGCCCGAGCGTGAATGTCCTGTCGAGTTCAGCCGGGATACAGGCGGCGGCGTAGGGTTGCCCCGCTGTTGTTCTCGGTCACGGAACGACCCAGGCTGAGACTGCGACTGCGCCTGACCATAAGATGGCCGAGTTGTGGGTCCAGGGGCGGGAGGCGGCTCATCGTAGCTGCGACTCCGGTCCGGGCCGCGTGCCTGCGAAACGGACTGGCGTGAGCCGGAGCTCACATGGGCTTGCACACCACTCACCTCCTCCTCGTCAAAATCGGGGTACCGCCGCCGCAGCTCGTGGAACACATCACTCGCGAGATCCTTGAACCGATTCTTGGGCAACGTCGCGAGTTTCTGTCTCGCCTGGTTCCGCTTTGGGTGGAAGTCTTCTCGAACTGCCAAGAATGGTTCTGTCGTCAGACCGTCTGCTCATCCGACTCCAGAAGGATCATGCTGCGCACCGTCATTACCCGCTCCGTTCTCGATCCCAGTGCGCCGCATAAGTTCATCGTACACGTCCGTCGACAGCTCCTGGAACTGCAGCTTAGTCAAGCGAGTCAGCTTTTCCCGGGCAGACGCCCGCGCCGTAGGCGATTCTGCCGTCAGTAAATGCATGGCGTTTCTAGTTCACTCTCTTCTTTGCAAAGGTGTTGGTCTAATCGACTCACCTTTTTCAAGCCATTCGCTGAGAAACTCCCTGAGCGCGCGCCAATGTACCTTGGCCACTTCCCGACTCTCGCCCTTCGGCCGGGCGGCGCTGCTGCCCGGGGGCTTCAGCCCCGGCCCGTCCGTCTGTGCTCGCGTGGGACCGCGGACATACGAGCCAGACGAGACGGATACGTTGGCTGATGGATTACGCGACGGGGAGGCGAATTGCGAGGATGCGTAGGTCGAGTAGTTGAGGGAGGAGGCGGTCGTGGGTGCGGGCGAGGAGGGATAGGCGGGTTGTTGGCCGTATGAACGGTTTGCCGCCATCGCCATGGCACGCCGAGGTCAGTCGCGTTCTGGATGGAGGTGCGTGTGCGTGATTCGTCCTCTCGAAGACGGGTGGGTCCGTTGCCGGGCGAGGTGAAGGAG
The DNA here is from genome assembly GCA_019857685.1 of Papiliotrema terrestris. Classification (NCBI taxonomy): domain Eukaryota; kingdom Fungi; phylum Basidiomycota; class Tremellomycetes; order Tremellales; family Rhynchogastremaceae; genus Papiliotrema; species Papiliotrema terrestris. The sequence continues at coordinate 4,287 of JAHXHD010000696.1, forward strand.
CAGAGAGTGCTATGCACAGATGTTTCTCCTCCACTTTCCGTATCGCGCCGAATGACAGATCCTCGAGCAAGAGGAGATTCCGTGGCCGGCAAGGGAGAAAGGAGGTGTTGTTGACGCTGCGTAGCGTGCCTGCCTGTCTGTCTGCGTCGCCGTCGTCGTCGCTATCGTGAACGAAATACTCGTCGACACGTCGCCGTCGTATCCGGGTCGTGAAGCGGGCGTGTACGTCGTAGTATAGATCGTCCCGTCGTCGAGTTGAGCAACGGAAGGGTCCTGCTCGAATGCGCGGTCAACAAGATGTAGGTATGGAGTGATGTAACAAGACTGTGCGCTGCGTATTCATGTGCCGTGAAAGAGGCGTCGATTGTCGTTGCTTTTGCCTATTGTTGACCGTGGAGTCGAAACGCGTGAGGGGGCCGAGGCCTTTGGAGCGCCTGGGACGTATTGATCGCGGATAGACTGTCGGGGCGAGGCGCGACCGTGATTGAAAGTCGAGGGACCCGATGTAGCACGCGTGTGAGGTGACTGAAGAGGGCGTGAGGTGAGTTGAAGAGGGCCAGCTTGGATTGAATTCAATACCCCCAGTTCTCGACGCGACTGACTGACTGCTGGGTTATCATTCAGGGAAAAAACTGTGACCTCGGTGGCGAACCGGCTAAGCTCCCATTCAGCTAGCTAGCACCAGAGATCCACAAGGATGCATTGGCAAGCGAATCGCAAGGGGCGTGAATATGCTCTCACCGCAGCTCCATGCCACCGTATCTACACATCTCAGTGTCCACTTCCACCTGCTGATGCCTCTGTTTCGCATGCACCTGTCCCGCGCCGACCGACCCGCTACTCCTGCTCCGCGTACAAGACCAACTTCTGATCCTCTGTCCGCATCCACCCCCTCAAATCTTGATCATTGCCTACTTCGCGATAGCTGCCCCCTCCGGGACCCGACATCGACGTTCTATACCGCAAAACATTCACCTCCGAGCCCAGCCTAGCTCGGACCTTCTCAAACAGCTCCGCGTGCGAAACATGTGGGTGCACCCGCAGCGCTATGAGGTCGTCTGTCGATCGGTCGTATATCTTGATCTTGATATATGGCGGTTGTCCTGCACCGCCCGCAGTGCCCGGCGTGGTGGCCACGGTCGTAGCGGACGGTTGAGGGGCGGTGAACGAGCTTGTGGTGCTTATACCGGTTGCGGGCCCGCCGGACGTATAATGCGTGTGGGACCTGGAAGGTGGACGAGACGTGTCTACATGCGGCAATGACGAGTTGCGCGACGAGGAACCCTGCCGTTGAAGCCCGTGCCCGTGGCCGCTCCACTGCGACGAGGGCTGCGAATGTCTCGAGGCCGCCGATGCGGAGCGGTCGTGCTGCCCATGCCTCGAAGGCGACCGATCGTCGTCCACTCGCACGTCCGCCAGCCGCTCTTCCAGTTCGCTCAGCTCGCCCAGCAGCGTCTCGCGCGGCACCTCCTCGCAGTGATCTCCGAACTTCGCCGCGAAGAACGCGCGGAACAGCTCGTGTCGTATCACGTATCCCGCGCCCCTTGCCCGCAGATCCACCAACGCCCTGACATACAGGTCCAGCTCTTCACGCCGGTACTCCGTCAGGACGTTATCGATCTCGTCCTCCACCGGGCCGGGCATATACGGCAATATCCGTTCTGGCGGTCCCTCGTCTTCTTCCCCAGCTCGCGGACGGCCTGCCTCGTAAGGGAACGTATCCAGGAGCGAGATCTGGAAATCGTAAAAGTCCTCGTATGTTCGGTAGAGCGATAATGCGTAACCTGGTGCGGCTGGCTCATCGGGGACGAACGCGACCTGCAGCCTGAACCAAAAGTGTTCCGACTCCTTATGAAATGAGGGGACGCTCAAGGCCGTGAACTCGCCTGGAGGGAGCGCAGGGTCCATCTCGGGGCGGTATGGCGGCCGCTGATGTTGCGAAGATTGGGAGGACGAGGTCGGGAGTGACGTCTGCGAGGCGTTAGGGTTGACGGCGGCATAGGGCGAGTTGACCACACCCTGTTCTGGCGGCAGGTCGAACTGGCCCAGCGGGATCGAGGCGGCTTTATACTCTGCCGTAGCCTTCTTCCACTCCTCGACCATGGGTATCGAGTCTGGGAGAATCTCGATTGGTTTTCCGGTCGCCGGGTCGCGAATCTCGACGAATGCGACGGGGATGAGACCTGGTCCGCCCAGCCGTCCTATAGGCTTGGCCACGAACCTGCCGTGAGCATGTTGCTTACCAGAAACGAGCTCCACCCGACTCACCATTCGTGGTTGCTCTGTGCAATCACCACGATTGCCTCGCCCTTCTTCGCATCGAGTTCGTCCGGCCTTTCGGCCTGGAAGTCGTACGACACGATCGCGTATACCCTTGCCGTCAGCTAGGTCGCACAACACTGAAGGTGGGCTCACGGCTGCCGAGGCGGTCTCGCGCTACCACCGGCGCTGGCCCTCGCAGCAGACTGCGATGCTGGCGGAGACGTCATAGCTGGTGGAGTGCGGCTTTGCTCATACGACGGGGTATGTGAGCTGTTGTCAGCAAGTGCCTTTCCCGAAGATGCAGAACGCAGCGAGTATTGCTCGCGCTGTACACATCTTTTGCAACATGTGCACTCACCGAGACGGCTGGCTCGACCGCGTTTGACCACCCTGCGACGTCGTCCTCCCCCCTTTCGTGAACTCCTCAAAGTCGTCTTTCGGCACCAAGCCTCGGCTGCCCACCAGCGGGTCTGACATGAGCGCCTGCCGGCCCTGCGCATCTGTTTGCCCGGTACACCAACAGCCGTAGAGCCCAGAGGAACGGCACGACACTCACTCAACGCCTCATACCACCCCTCCCTTTCTCCCGTAACATACCAAAAGTCCCCCTCGTTGTAGCTCAGCTCCTGCGGGTTCGTCGACCGGTGGCTCCGCAAAGCCTTGATGACTTTTTGCGGAGGGGCGACCTTGTTTGACGGCCGGGCGAGGGGGTTCGAGGCAGAGCTGGAAGTGATGGGCGGAGAGGTCTGGGGCGATGTCGCCGAGTTGTTATTGTTCAGGGAGCGACGTAACGACTTCATTGTGCATTGGCGGGGAGGTCGGGCACTGGTCAATCGGAGAGCGTGATTCTGGAGCGAACGGTTTGTATACGATGCGTCAAGAGGTGAGCAGAAGGAAGATACGAGGTGTATAGTGGGTCGATCACGAACAATGAGCGGGTTAATGTTGATGCCAATTTGCGCTCTCGGGCACTTGACTTGGACCTCACGCGCAATCCTCGACGCGACAGACTTTGGGTGGCGTCGAGCTCGCCCTAACTCACGGCACACGGGTCAGAGCATGCATCTTAATCTCACGGCGATGCATACGACACGGGGACGTTGATCGGCGCATTCACCGCCTGAGTCGTCTCAAGGCACATGCATGTGCATATGCCTTGCAAGATGGAGATTGCAGCTTGAAGACAAAGTGGGAAGACACAGTCGCGCGCGCGCTCGGCCTCCAGGCGATCCGGGCAGAAGCACTGGCTCTCACGCAGCCCAGCCCGTCCGGAGACCGATGGCGCTGTAGATCACATCGGGCACTTGCCTGCGGCGCTGCAGCTAGAGCGCCGGCACATACAGCGATCAGACGCAGACGCTCATCGCTCAATGCACAAGACAGGCACATAGCGCTCTCGAGCTCAAGGTTTGATCGGCAATCGTGCCGCAAAGGCCCAGATTTGCCACCCCGCCGGGGCGAGTGATATGCGTCGTCCGGGGCTCGACGTGGCTGACCTGACATGCATTAGAGAAGTGCGAGGCGCAGTTCGGGGGCGGCGGCAGATCATGGCACGCGCTTGACTGCATGCGCTCATGCATGCACATACGTCTCGACGGACGATACAATGTAACAGACAAGTTTGACCTTGTATTCTGCCTTTGCCACACCGGGATTAGGCGGTGATACATCTCCCCCTTGCACGCGCCCCGGATTTGCCACCCGACTTCGAAGCACGCTTTCTGAGATTTGCCTGAGTGAACGTTGAATTCGGACAAGAGGTCGTCGACGACGTAGTACATCACATCACTCAAAATGGCCACCACAAAACCGTGCGTACTCATGCAGGTGCGCGCTTGTTGGAAGAGGTACTGATTAACAGAACGAACCCGGACTGGACGGCCGAGGATGACTGTGCGTTTGCCTCGCCGTGCTGACTGACTAGAAAGGTGGAACTGATTAATCAGTCGAGCTGCCGGAGCCTACAGAGACATTAGGGGCCGATGGGATCACGACCATTGTGTCGTGGAAGCTGGACGAGCAGGATCGCAAGGTCAAGGTTGGTCATACATCCGATTTGTCATCAAGGAGGTGCTGACAGCAGGTGACCCGGCGCGTGAGGAGGAAGCTGCAGACGCAGATTGTCTCGCACTCGGTTGCCGAGCGCAAGCACTGGGCCAAGTGGGTGACAACGAATCCTCACGACTGGTGGAACTGACGACAGGTTCGGCGAGGACAAGGGCAAGCCCTCGGGCCCGGACAGGAAGACGACGATCATCGGCGAGAACTTGCACTTCAAGGTCTCGGCAGTGAGCAAGGCTGAGCCGGCTGCTGAGCCCGAGACCAAGGCCCCGGCGGGACGGGCGCTTGTGTGTCGGTTGTGTCAGGGTGCCCACTTCACCGCCAAGTGCCCGTACAAGGAGCAGCTGGCCGCGATCGACAATGTCGACATGGAGGAGCCGGGAGAGCCGACGGGTGGATTGGGCGCCGCGGCTCCGGGCGGTCTTGCGCGGGGAGTGGGCGGAAAATACGTGCCTCCGTGAGTGGCGTCGCTGATCACTCCCACTCGGACGAATTGCATCACCTGGATGAGACTTGCTGACGGCAGGGGCCAGCGAGCAGGCGGCGGTGCAGGAGAATCAATGTTCCGATCGCGAGACGACCTGCCCACCCTCCGAGTCACCTCTCTCTCCACCGACGCAGACGACGACGACCTCCGCTCCCTCTTCGCGCCCTTTGGCTCCATTGCCCGTGCCAACGTGGTGCGCGATCGGGAAACGCGCGAGAGCAAGGGATTCGGTTTCGTCTCGTTCAACCTCAAGCAGGATGCGGAGAAGGCGCTGGCGAAGATGAACGGTTTCGGATACGACAGTCTGATCTTGAGCGTGTCGTGGTCGTGTGAGTGTTACGGTGGGGGGAGTAGGACAAGAGCTGATGTCAGTGCCGAGGGAGCCGCGACCGGCGCCTGCTTAGTACCGTCGCCCTGTTTCGTTTGCGTGGCATTGTACCCATGCATGACTTGGACCCCCAGGATACTGACGAGAGTATGATCTTTGCGCTGTCGATGGGTTCTGGCTGAGACTGCTACAAGTGCTGTTTACATGCCGGCGGTCGAAGCAATGTTGTCGCTGGCGCTAGCGCTAAAGTTCGCTGCGCGGCCAAGTCTGGCGGTGCTGATCTCTCTGTATCGAACTGCCTCCCTCAATGACCTAACCGACGGTGGTCGCGACCGGTCTGTAGAGACCGTTGTTTCCGTCTACGCGGTGATCCGCTTCGCGGGTGCTCGATAGTGTCAATAGCCCCTTCGCGTGGTCCGGGATGCAGAAGATGCCGAAATATCAGAGCGATCACTCCGTGATGGTCAACCGCAGCTTTGTTTGACCACCGCATGTGCCAATCCTCATCCCGCGTTGGGCTATGAGTCTTCCCTTTGCGCCCATAAGGCCTTAGTCCGCACGACGTGCAGACGAAGCGCAAACCTCGCCGTGATGAGGGTGAAAGGTGGTTTGCCACACTCATACTAGGCGCGTTAATTCCGCCACGCTCGAGCGGGTCTCGCCGCCGCCTCCGCCGCCGCCCACCTCACTGGTGTTGCCTCTGACTCTAGACCATCCAGCTACGCTCTCTCGTGTGTGTCATCGTTGTCTCTGTGTTCGTGTTGCGTCCTGCCGATTCGCTCGTTCGAGAAAACGGCATACACATCGCTGCACGCTTGCCTCGGGCCATATCGACATTCAATTGATACCTCCGAAGCAGCTAGCCCAACATGGTAGGTCGTTAGCAGCCGATCTGAAAGTCGTTCTCGACTGACAACGTGCAGGTGCGAATCATCATCAAGGGTGGTGTGTGGCGTAACACCGGTGAGCTGTCGTGGATTCTTCTGTCCTTGGATGAGCTGACGGGCAGAGGACGAGATCCTGAAGGCTGCGATCTCAAAGTACGGCAAAAACGTACGTGCCTGCCTCCGTACACGAGCCTGTAGGGCGAGGCTGACGTCCAGCAATGGGCCCGAATCTCGTCGCTCCTCGTCCGAAAGACACCCAAACAATGCAAAGCGCGATGGTATGAATGGCTCGACCCCTCCATCAAGAAGGTCGAGTGGTCCAAGGTGGAAGATGAGAAGCTGCTGCACCTCGCCAAACTCATGCCGACGCAATGGCGGACCATCGCGCCCATCGTGGGGCGGACGGCCACGCAATGTCTGGAGCGGTACCAGAAGCTGCTGGACGATGCAGAGGCGAAGGATAACGAGGAGCTTGGATTGGGAAGCGGGGATAATGCGGAGGCCATGCCGGCGGAGGGAAGCAGCCGGGCGGGCGTGCGGGGATTGAGGGCGGGAGAGATCGATACCGACCCGGAGACGAGGGCGGCACGACCGGATCCGATCGACATGGACGACGACGGTGCGTATGCGTGTGCCGCGTGGGCTTCACGGCGAAAACGGGGGTGACGGGGAGCACATGGCTGACGGGCAGAAAAGGAAATGTTGTCCGAAGCGCGGGCGCGATTGGCGAACACGCAGGGAAAGAAGGCGAAGAGAAAGGCGAGAGAGAGGCAGCTCGAGGAGGCGAGACGGATGGCCTTCCTGCAGAAGAAGCGAGAGCTGAAAGCGGCCGGTATCAAGTGCGTTGGAACCGAATGTTTCGGGGCTTGCGCTGATGGACAGCTTGCGAGCCAAGACGAAGAAGAAGGGCATGGACGTGAGTTGCTAAACCGACAATCCGAGGCCGCTGACGTGCAGTACAACGCTGAGATCCCGTTCGAGAAGCAACCGGCCGCCGGGTTTTATGACGTGACGGAAGAACAGGCCAAGGTCTTCGCTGCACCCGTCGGATCGTCACTTCGTGCGCTCGAAGGCAAGCGCAAGCAGGAGCTCGAGGAGATTGAGGACAAGAAGAAGAAGCAGAAGGGAAACGACGGCAAATCGAATGTCACGGCGCAGTTTGTCGCGGCAAGGGAGGCGCAGATCAAGCGGTTGAAAGAACAGGAGCAGGTCATTCGGCGGAGGAAGCTCAATCTGCCGACGCCCCAAGTTGGCGAGGCGGAGTTGGAGGAGATTGTCAAGATCGGACAGGCGGGCGAGTCTGCGCGGGAGCTTGTGCGGGGCGAGGGAGCCAGCGAGGGCGCGACGGGACGGCTGCTGGGCGAGTATGAGAGTCTCGGACAGGCGAGGATGGCAAGAACGCCGCGGACAGAGTCATCCGGTGAGTGCAAGCGGAGATGTGGCGGAAATGTGGCGCCATTGCAAGGCTGACGAGACAGAGGACAACTTGCTCGCCGAGGCTCGAAATCTGCGACTGATGACTGCGACGCAAACGCCGCTGCTCGGCGAGGAAAACACGCCGATGCCTTCGCGAGGGATCAACGGTACGGGCTTCGAGAGCGCCACGCCCCGGGCAGGTGTCACGGCGACGCCCAACCCGCTCGCTACGCCCCGTGCCGGCGGCGTCTTGCAGACTCCTCGGACGATTGCAGGCGTAGGAGCGACACCGCGGTCGGTACGAGACAGCCTCAACATCAACGACGACTACGCGGTCTACGGCCAAACGCCTCAGAACGAGAAGCAGCGACTCAAGGCCGCTCGCAAAGCCCTTCAAGCCGGTTTCGCCTCGCTCCCTCAACCAGAGAACAACTTCGAATTGGCGGAGACGGAGGAAGACGAGGAAGAGCCGGAGGAGCAGTTCCTTTCGGAGGAGGACGCTGCGGAGCGGGACGCCAAAATGAAGGCTGCGAGGGAGCGGGAAGAGCAGCTCGAGCTTGCGCGTCGATCATCTGTCGTCAAGCGCGGCCTGCCACGTCCTATCGCGGTCGATCCAATGGCGCTGCTCACGGAGCTGAATTCGACAATTGAGGAGACGGATGCGCTGTCCGAGGCTCTGCGGGCGGTCAACCTCGAAGTGGCGCTCCTTATGCGACATGATTCGCTGGCGCACCCCCTTCCCGGATCGTCGACTCCGGGTGTGGCGTCTGATTACGACATGCCGGAGGACGAGTACGTCGATCACGCGCGCAAGGCGATTCACTCGGAGTTGGCAGGCTCGATAGGCCTCCCCGGCGCGACGGAAGAGCAAGTCAAGCTTGTCATCCGCGAATCGATCGACGACGAGGCCGTGACGGACTCGTGGGCAACCGAGAGGGAGAAGATGGTCCTGGACCCGCAGACCCGCACGTGGGTCGACGCCGACTCGCTGTCCCCCGAGGCGCTCACGGCGGCGTATCAGCACATGATCCTCCTCTCCAAGGAGCGCATGATCGCCGACGCGACGCGCGCGAGCAAGGCGGAGAAGAAGCTCGCGAAGCAGCTGGGCGGATACCAGGCGCTCAATGCCAAGGCGCGCAAGGGCATCCTGGACGTGATGGAGGAGATCCAGGCTGCCCAGAGGGAGCTTGAGACATTCAGGATGCTACGCGCGATGGAGGAGGCGGCAGCGCCGTCGCGGCTGGAGAAGCAGAGGGAGGAGGTGGGTGTGCTGGAGAAACGGGAGAGGGACCTCCAGGCACGGTATGCCGAGATCAACGATGAGCGCCGCGCGCTCGTGGACAGCATCGAGCAGGTGAGCTGGTTTGGGAGGCTGAGACGAGGCGGCTACAGAGTGCTGACACCCAGCTTGAGGAGGACAAGGTCGTCCTTGAGGCGCAGAATGCTTTGGAGGCACAGGGCGGCGAAGGCGAGGAGGATGCGGAGGGAGCAAACGGAGCGAATGGCGTGGACGAGATGGACGGTGTGGAAGTCCAGGCATAGATCAGTGGTCAGAGATGAAGCTGTAGCAGTTGACAATCATGCATGGTAGTGTCATCCACAACATCCCCAGCCGATCGACGGACGTCTGTCGGTAGACTAGCCATACAGCTCCGCATCTGCCCCGGTACCGCCGCTCCAGCCGTCCACGACGCCGAACAGACCCGCCCACTCTTCCGGCTCGCGCAGCTGGGTATCGCCTAGCGTCAGCCATATCAGGGGAAGCAAGCCAGGCGTATGCTCACCCCTGCCCAGAGTGTGCAGCACGACGGCCGCAAGCGCATACGCGTCGTCCCGGTTATCTCCCTCGACGCACCATGCGCCGATGGCCGCGTGGGGTGTCGAGCTATCCTGCACGGACGACAGGATCCGGCGTGAAAGACCGCCGCCGGGTATGAAAGGTGGGTAGGCGTCGACCTGCAGTCGGGGTATGGGCTCGAGGGAGGGGAGAAGCGGGTTGGGCG
>JAHXHD010000697.1:0-53567 GCA_019857685.1 Papiliotrema terrestris
GGCGGAGGTGGGGGATGGGTCAAGGATCTTAGCACGATATTGTGTTTCGTAAGTGACCAAGGGCTACACGCGCACTGGCCCTAGGATGGCTGGTTGGCATCTTTCGAGTCGAGCTGACGGCAGCGATGTAATCAGCATGGCCATTTTGCCAATGCGTGCCCGAATCAGGCCGTGCCTGGCGATCGAGGCGGTCTCAAGAAGCGGCGGGACGACGAGTGAGCGGGCGAAGGGTGGATTCACGCCTTCGGTATCGGGGAGCGTTCGAAGTGACGACTCGCATCGAACCCAAAGTAGCTCCGGCATCGAACAGGATAGATACAAATTTACGATTAGTCTTTGTAGACACATGTTGTGTTGGCCTAGCACATGCACCAGTTTAGCACCGAGGATTTGACTGCATTTTCCAAATTGGGGGGCTGAGACGTGGACACATGACATGTTCGTTGGACAACGCGGGCGATGCGCGGAAGAGGCTGGGTGTGGTAACGCAGCCGGCAGTGCCGGAGCTCTGCCGACGAGGCAAATACGACTCCCGATCTCCCGTCCAATGTTCGCTTGCCATCCGCTCATTATTGATTGCACCCTGCCTTGGTCCTTCCATGGCCATCACGCATCGCTCGCAAGCACGTACGAGTCCGCTGATCAGCCCTTCCGCATTGACTGCGTACATGCCAGATCCACTGGCATTCTACTTCCGAGTGCTCAATGTGTTCATAAGTACTGACAAGATGTGCACTAACTACCGGTGCCCACCTCATTCATTCTCTGCTTCCACATTGCTGGACGTCCGCCCCTGCACTGTCAAACCCTCTTCCTAACGTGCGATCCCAGCTCACTACGATGATCGAGCTCCCCCTTGAGATTTGGGGACACATCCTCTCCTTCCTGCACAAGACGCCCCCGAGCGAGACAGCCGCAGACCCGCTGTTGGCGCGTTGGGAAGACCATTCCCAGCCGGATCTCGCGCGATGCATGCGCGTCTCGCCCGTGAGTGCTTCATCAGACGCTCCAGCAACGATGGCAACCCGTGTCCGGCCGAGCTTACCGCAGGTCTTCTATTTCGCGGCGTCGGCGCAACTATACAGCCATCCGGCGACGGTGTCTCTCCCGCTCTTCCTGTACGGCACGGACCTTCAAAAACCGCTTGATCCTGGGCACCTGGACCCCGATCAAACCCTGGAATCGGAGTGCTGCGACGCGTACGACAGCGGTCGGCGGCATCGTGGGACCCGCGCGCCCAAAGCCCATCTGCTGGCGCTCGTTCGGCACCTGCACGTCCTCCAGCCACTTGTGGATATTCCCCACGACATCAGCATGCGCCTCGCGTTCTCCGGTTGGTGCTCCCTTGTGCCGGTCGACCACGCCGTCGTCCTCGCCGCGGTTCAGCGGGTCTTGGAGCCCGTCGCCGCGCTTGTGCGGGGCGGGCTCTTGGCGCCCACAGGCGAGGCAAAGGCTCCGGTGCTCATGCCGAACTTGTCGCGACTGGTCGTGTCGTCCTGCAACGAGTACACCTGGCGGTTGCTAGAGCTCGGTGGAGGAGGTATAGCCGCCTTCCAAACTTTACTGCACGACTGCCAGCGGGTCATCCCTGCGCTGTTGACGGCGCTGAGGCCGACGCACGGCAGACAGACCGCGGTGGGTGTGGAGTGGATCCAGCAAGCCACACATGGCCCCTTCGTCCTCCCGGCCGCACGCATCATCAATCCCATACCCCCGACGACGACGCCGGGGGGTTTCAATGAGACCGGTGACAAGAGGCCTGAGAGCGGCGGATTCGGCTGTGTGTTCGTAAGCGATCTGCAATCGCGAGGATGCTGTTTCCCGCCAATCGTGAACGGCGTGCGCAACATCATCAAGTATGGGCAGCCCCAGAGGGACCGATGGGGTAGCGGGACTGGTCTGGCCAAAGCGTTGGTAAAGATGTTTGAGGAGATCGGGCGGGGGTTTCACGGGGACATGAAAGCGGGGACGGTCGTTGTGCTCGAGGGGTTACTTGTGCCTAAGCGGGAAGAGGGTGACGAGGCGATCCATGCTGCTGGACAGGATGGGATCAGGGATACACAGGCGACGCTGTTGCAGGAGCTGGATGAGGCGGTGGGGGCGAGGTGGATGGGCCGGATCGAGCTCTGCTAGTCGTCAATCGCGATTGCATGCTTGATTGTTTCAACATTGCCGTCAGAGCAAACACAGCAAGGCATCTCGCTCCCCGCAGACGCTCCCGCCTGGAAACTGCAACCGTTGCTTGGAAACAAGTCCCGGAGATGACCTGTCCGAAGCAGTGTCTACCCCGACCCGGCGCCAGAGTACCCTCTGCTGCTCTGCCGCTGAAACGCGATCAAGGTTCACCCCCGGAACATCATTTGGACACCGATCTGTGCCTGTTGGTGATTTCCGAGTGAGGTGCCGTATGGCCGGGATGACCGAGTGCCCGACCGCCGCCGTGGCGACGACTCCCGACTTATGCAGCTGCCCTCCCGGCTTTGATCACCCCTCCTTCTGCTTCATGAACCCGGGCGTATCATGCTCCACACGCGATGTTCGCCAGTCGTTTAGCCCCCGGAGTCATGCGCGGCAGGATACATATGCAGTGCACACCGGCAGAAAAGGTTTTCGTACACCTCTTCTCTCCGGATAACGGCTCCATTCGCAAGGCTCATCCGGAACCGGCCCGTCGCTGGGCATGATGTCTCTCGGCCCCGAGCTATGGTCACTTATCCTCTCGTTCCTGTACAAGGCTCCGCCCGGCGCAGGACAGGCTAATCCACTGCTAGAGCGATGGGAAGACTACTCGCAGGATGATCTGGCAAGGTGTATGCGTGTGTCTTCTGTGAGTGATGCTGCAGGGAATCAGACCCGACATATCGCGAGCTATTGACATGCCGCCAACCCGGGCTCAGTTGATGACAGACCCTCAGCTGATGGCAGGCATTCAACTTTGCAGCCTCGACACATCTCTACCGATCCCCGACGGTGCTGTCCTTGCCGCTCTTCCTTCACGGCCTGAATCGCACGTCCGCCACACCGGAGCATAACAGCGACCTCCAACCCACGGCACCGGACCGCACTCGTACCCCCGTATGCCGCGTTGGCAAACCTCACTTGCTCCGCCTCGTGCGCGACCTGCACATTCTGCAGCCAATGGTGTCCATACCCGAGGACATCGCGCACCGAATCTCCTTCTGGGGTTTATGCGGCCTCGACGCCGAGGACCAGCGCATCGTGCTCGAAGCCGTTCGGCCTGTTATTGGGACAAAAGCTGCGCTGTGTCAGGAACAAATCCCGGGCTTGGGGGTGGAAGTGGGCTGCGACGCCGGCGATGTCAACTCGACCGCGATAATGCCGAATCTGAAGCGGGTCGAGGTGTCTTCATGCGACCATTACGCCTGGCGGGCGCTCGACCTCGGCGGAGGCCGGATCGCGGGATACCAGGACTTCCTGGCGGACTGTCGACAGGTCATGCTTGCCTTGCTCGCACCGTGGCTGTACCGCGAAGGGGGACAGCCAAGCCAGGTGGAATGGACTCAACGAACCACGAACGGACCGTTCGTTTTCCCCCGAGCCCAAGCTGTCGACCCGGCGACTAACCCGGATGGCCAGCCTCGCGCTTTTGACGGCGACTTTGAGGTCGAGCTCGTCGCGGACTCGCACTTCCAGGCTTCGTGCTTCCCGCCACTGTTGAGCGGGGCAGGGAACGAGGTCCGCCTGAGGAGGCCAATGCGAGAGAGGGCGAACAAGGCGGAGGTGTTGAGCAAGCTGCTAGAGTACGTGGTCGAGAAGATCATGTCGAACTGTACGGGTGAATTGACAGAGGACACTGTCGTCGAGTTCAAGGGGCTCTTCGAGGTCGAGCTGGCGGAAGGCGGGGAGAATGATGCGGGAATAGTGGAAACGATCGAGAAGGAGAAGGCGGCGTTGTTGCGGGAGATTGAACAGGCGGTAGAGCCAAGATGGAGGGGGAGGATCTATCTGCGTGGATAGGGATCATACTATCCGGCCTGGCGCTGTGTTTGAGCCGTACGGGCAGGTCAATTGCTGTAATCCTTGTCGCGGCGGCCAGCTGCGTGGGTCAGATCGTTAAGGAATACATACAGTCTAGTATCGTCACAGCAAAGCAGAATAAGCCATATGCGAGATGTTGTGCCCTGGCCCTGCGCTCGTCCCCAGCACATCGCAACTGCCACCATGCAGCTATCAGCGCCGTCTGCACGCCTACGCCGACGTGTCCATCGAGTCTCCACCGAGGCCCTTTGCGCGTAATGTCTCCTCGACCTCTTTCCGCACATCCACGTCTTGTTCCCTGATGTAGTTGTCGTGTCTGCCCGTCAGCCACGTCGTTCACCACTTGTCGTAGTGCGTTGACTCACTTCAAGCTCTCCTTGTACTTCTGGTCCACGGATTGCAGCAATGTCCGCAGGTTGGCAAGACCCTTACGCAGGCAGTCCACGGCCGAAAGGTTGTCTGGGGTCAGCTACATTCTTCCAGCAGCGCATGTCACAGCAACATGAGGAATGTCGCACTCACCGTACATCTGGATCCGAAGGTGGATCTTCGGTTCACTGGGATGCGGGGCGGAGTATCCGCAGAATTCGACATCCGGGCTGTATGTGAGCTTCATCACACACAAGGAGGATTTCGCTCACTCCTTCATGATGATCCACCTCAAGGCATTGCCGAGAGTGTGGTCCTCCTGCCATAGGCAGAATGTGCAAGCCGAGTAATCTGACTCATGTCCCGGGAGCTGGCGTCAGCTAGACCATCTGCGGCGTTCCAAAGCTTACAATGGTGATTTTCTCCTTATCCTGACCTGCCGAGACGGATTGCAGGAGCTGTCCGGCGTTGTCAAGCGCTGCGATCTGGACACCTGCGTCGGCCATGTTGTCGGAGGCGGTGATTGTTGATTGATGTGTAAGAGACGAGTATGATCCACTTTCAAAACCTCAAAGTGGTGTCCTCGGGTCGGACGGAGATTGACCAAATGTCCGTCGTTCATCTGGAATTTCCAAAGACCCTGGATCTACCTCTTCGCCTCGGCTTCGCGCCGGTTAGGGACCCAGAGCGAGCGAGTTGACGACTCGGGAGATCTGGCCTGTTTTCGATGATATATCACCTGTGATCTACTCCGCAACAGCTACTCACACACCACCCAAAATGGCGCAACGAGACGTCAAGTACTTTTCCACCCGCGGCGGGTCCGACGACCTCACCTTTGAGGAGGTCAGCTGCTGCTTTCAGTCCATCGTGTCCAGGCTGACGTTCAGGCGGTCCTCACCGGTCTCGCCCCGAACGGAGGGTTAGCTGCAGTCTGTACTTTCTACGAGCATGGCTGACGCGCAGGCTGTACATCCCGGACCACATCCCGTCGTTGCCCGCGGACTGGAAGACAAAGTGGGCCGGTTACACCTTTCCGGAGCTCTCGCACGCCATCCTGTCGCTCTTCATCTCCACCTCGGACATCCCCAGCGACGACCTGAAAACGCTGGTCGAGAAGTCATACGGCACCTTCCGGGCGGACCTGACCACCCCGCTGCGCCAAACGGCGGAGAACGAGTATGTGCTCGAGCTCTGGCACGGCCCCACCTGGGCGTTCAAGGACGTCGCGCTGCAGTTCTTGGGCAATGTCTTTGCATACTTTCTCGAGAAGCGCAATAAGGGCAAGAAGGAGGGCGAGACGGAGCAATTGACCATCGTGGGCGCCACGTCGGGAGACACGGGCAGGTGAGTAGCTGTGTGTCCGCGGCGCCAGCACGACGGCTACGCGAATGCATGAGGCCTGGACTGACTCCAGTGCTGCCATCTACGGCGTGCGGTCTAAGCCGGCCATCACCATCTTCATGCTGTACCCGGACGGCCGTATCTCCCCGGTCCAGCTCGACCAGATGGCCACCGTGCCGGACGCCAACGTCTACGTCGTTGCCGTCGAGGACGCCGACTTTGACGCCTGCCAGTCTATCGTCAAGACCCTCTTCTCCGACGCCGACTTCAACAAGGCCCACCGTCTGGGCGCCGTCAACTCGATCAACTGGGCACGAATCCTCGCGCAAATCGTGTACTATTTCTCGGCCTACTTCCAGCTGCCCGAGGCCAAGCGGGAAAAGGTGCAGTTTGTCGTGCCCACGGGCAACTTTGGCGATATCCTTGCGGGCTACTACGCCAAGCGGCTCGGCCTGCCCATGGGCGAGCTCGTTGTCGCCACGAACGAGAACGACATCCTCGAGAGGTTCTTCCGCACGGGCCGCTACGCCCGTGAGGACTTGCCTGACGAGGACGTCGCGCAGGCGGCGGAGACGGCAGCGGTCAACGGCTCGAGCGACGGTGCGCAGGCCACTGGATCCGACGCCGGTGTCAAGGTGACGCACTCGCCCGCCATGGATATCATGTTGTCGTCCAACTTTGAGCGACTGCTGTATTACCTCGCGGAGGAGACGGGCTCGGGCGACCGCGCCGAGGCGCAGGCGACGCTCAAGGGGTGGATGGACACGCTGAAGAAGGACGGCCAGGTCGACCTGGGCAAGAAGGTGCAGGCGGCGGGATCCCGCGATTTCTGGGCCGAGCGTGTGTCGGACGAGCAGGCGAGTGAAGGCGGATCTTCTCATAGGCGAGCGACTGACCCCCTAGACCCTCGAGCAGATCCAAAAGTACTACGCCCGCGAAGACTCGTACGTCGTCGATCCGCACACCGCCGTCGGCCTCGCGGCCCAGGCCCGGTCCGCCAAGAAGTCGTACGTCGCTGACGCCTTGCGCCAAAGTCCGCCCACTGACCCCAGCGCGGACAGCACATGGGTCACGCTCTCCACGGCCCACCCGGCCAAGTTCAACTCGGCGGTCGAGCTGGCCCTCTCGGCCGACTCGCACCCCAACTTCAACTTTGACCGGGACGTCCTCCCCGAGGAGCTCAAGAAGCTGCAGGGGCTCGAGAAGCGCATCTACAAGGTCAAGGGCGAGCAGGGCGTCCGGGATCTGATCGAGAAGGTCAAGAAGGGCGAAAAGGCCACGGGTGGAGAGGGCAAGGGGTCGATCTAGCGGACGGGGCTTCGGCGGTTGTTAGTTGGGGTCTAGCGCATTATATGCATCTTGCATTGGGATTCGGTGGGAGTGCGCATGCGCAGGATGGGGAGGGTTGGGGTGCTGTTCAGTCAATGTCTCAGTGTCTCTGTATGCCGTAGCCTCTGCCTCGCCTCACCCATATATTCACGCTTCTAAGCACTATACGCACGGTCACACGCGCATCGCAGAGGGAAACATAGCATCGCGCTGTGCCTCGGTAATTCCCATGCTGCGCGTGAGCAAGATGATACCATCAGGATGATGCCAATGACAGGGCGCATATCCGTGTAGGGACATGTGTCGGACCACTACACCCGCTCACAGACCCGCCATCCAACTGCATGCATGATGTAGTGTACCAGTGCTTGCGGGATATGTCAAAAGATGTAGAGAGAGACCAGGCCAGAGTACCCATAAACCCCACCCCCTTGCACGGCGCTGCCCATGCAGCGAACCGGAACAGAACCGGCAAACATCCGAGACGATAGCGTACGCATACAAGCGGGGCCCGATCTTTGGTCTCGATCCGCGGGACTGCCCTTGCCTTCGAACACAGCGACAAGAGCCGGTCGCCTCGGCATAAATCGCGCCCACCCGAGCATCTACCGCCTCTTCCGCAGATCCCCGTTGGTGCCCTTGTTCACCGAGACAGCTGCGCTCTCCGGCACTTTGTCCAGCTCATCCTCCTCACCCTCATCCTCGTCGTCGCTCCGCACGTCTTCCGCCCCGAGGCCGCGGATGACTCGTACGGCCACCATGAGCGCCATGTAGAACCATATCGTCGCGAGCGTCCAGAGCACACACAACATGCCGATGAAGCCGTAGTATGTCGTCTTGGTGAGGTACATCCCGTTGGCCGGGTCCCACTTGAACGGAATGTAGTTCGGCGCATCAAAGTAGCACGTTCGGATGACGAGGGCGAGGCCGATCTGGCGCGAGAAGAGCCAGGCGAGCAGGAAGACGATAAAGGTCAGATCGCAGGCGGTCGTGCGGGACAGGTAGCGGAACATCTTGGCGAGCTGGTCTTAGCACGATCAAGCGCATGAGGTAGGATGTACATACCGGGAGGAAGATGTCGCACAGGTCCATCAGGTTGTGGATGACCGTGCCGACGCGCGTAAAGTGCGCGACGTAGCTGCCGACCAACAGCGTGATCGTCAGAATGTGGTGTCCAAACATCTGCCAGTGGTCGCCTCGGCGCTTCTCGGTGTTGATCACGTAGATCTGATGGAACCACCATCCCAGCTGCGCGAGGTAGTAGAACTTGGTGATGAACGGGAGCGTCTTGTTGGGGTACGAGCCCCACAGCGTCTCTGGCGAGAACGGCGCGCTCGAGCGTGACAGGACGTACTGGAGGGTTGAGCGCATTCAGGGGCAAGATCTAGCCGGACTCACCACACCAAGGGACCAGAACACCGTACAGTACAAGAAGCTCCATCCCTGCTCCGCAAAGCGCGTGACCACATGCTCCATCTTCCTCCTCTCCAGCTTCGTCATCGGTCTGACCTTTTCACCCCGCTTCTCCCGCTCTTTCCGCCTCGCGCGCTTGAGCCATCCCCGTGCGAATGTCGACATGACGTACCGCATCGTGACTTCACGGAGAAGCGTGAACGCCAGCGCGCAGAAGACGACAAAGTAGACATCCTTCGGGCCTTGGCCGTAGAGTTGGGGCTGGGCTGAGGCCTCGCGGTGCCGCCACGACGTCGCGGTGCGTATCTTCGACGCGAGCGGAGTCTGGGATGCGTGTGGTGGGACGACGGGATACGAGAGCGAGACCCACGGGTGCAGGGCGGTCGGGAGGAGAGACTGGATGTAGGTTGGGATGGAGGAGTGCGAGGCGGACATGTTCGGGTTCATTCCGTGCGCGCGAGCTTTGTCTAACAAGCGTTCTCGGTTAAACAGCGATCGAGCACGAGATGGCGAGCGTGAAACCGTAGGAAGAGATCTGGCATCAGCTCGAGGAACGTCTGAACGGCTGCGCACTCACCTCAAGCTCTATCGGCGGTTTCAAGGCGTATCGGCCAGCGATACGATCTATATTCTACGAGCCAGAGAATGCGATAAGTCTATCTGGCGGTCCTGTGTACTCGGTCGACGCTGTGTGCTGCTGTCGGGGAGTATCACGATGTGCTGGATCAAAGAACGCTTTCTGCGCAGGTGACACGTTTTTTTCCGAACGCCAAATCGCGTTGGTCGTTATCGGCGCCTCGTGTCGCTCGTCTATGTGTATCCGTCTAACGCGCGTCGATGTCGTTCGGCCTTTGCTCGCGGGTATGTTCTACGAGACGGACAGCGGTATAGCAACGGGAGAAACGAGGAGCCAAGAAGAGGTGAAAAGGGTGATCTCTGAGTGGTGGGGTACGAGGTAACCTGTCGCGGTGGATCTGCATGAATTAGCGTTACTCGCCTCAGCCACGGGGTGGTGCGCAGGGGCACTCGAGGCAGGAAAACCGAACGGGCTAATGATTAGACGCCTCGACGCGACGCACGGAATCAAATTAGCATTCTGCCACGTGGCACGCGTTTCAACGGCGTAGAGCATCTCGCTGTAAGGTTGAGGTAAGGTGCGGTTCAGAACATCCTGTGCAGTATACCCCGACAACTCGCATATACCTCACACGACACCGAGATCGAGCAGACCAATCATGCTGGCTCGACTGCGCATACTGTCACTACTGCTCGTGGCGATATGCTTCTTCCACCCAGTCTCAGCAGTCAAGTTTGAGCTTGTCCCTGAACGGTATCCCCGCGCAAGTGAGCCGCTCCACGTCCGAGGCGTGACGTAGCTGACCAGTAGAATGGTACATGTCAAAGGCGGGCTCCCTCAACCCTTGCTGATCGCAGCGTGTGGAACTTTGCGTCGTCGCATTCGTTGGTGATCGTTACGGCCAACGTACCGCCGGCAGCTGGCCAGCGGGTGGACATAGAGATATTAGACGGGTCGGAGCGGGGCAACGTGTACTTGTCCAAGCGGGTCAGCCAACATCTTGGAATCAGCGAAGCGGTCGGGCTGACGGCAGGACATCAAAGGCGAGACCCGGATGGCCATCACGACACACGAGTCGGCAGATGTGGGTGTCTGTTTGAGCAACTACCTCGAGTGTGAGTGGGGACTCCTGCGCAATGCCGCACCCTAAAGTAGTGAGAGCTGACTGGCAAGCGGGCGACGGCAAGCAGTCCCGTAGTGTCGAGCTTGACGTGGACATAGGCGCCGATGCCGTCGACTACAAGTGAGTTCATCTTGCAACTAGCGGAATTTGGCTGACGGCAGCGCGATCGCCAACCAAGAGTCGCTGTCCATACTCGAGGTGGAGATGCGCAAGCTCGAGGCGGTGACAAAGGAGATCCTGGACGAGATGGGCTACTTGCAACGACGGGAGATGAAGATGCGGGATACGAATGGTTAGTTTTGCGTCGGCAGTCAAGGCTGGGTTGTTAGGGAAGTGCAGTCGCTAACGCGCAGAAAGCACGAACGAACGGGTCAAATGGTTCTCCATCCTGCTCATGCTTGGCATAGTCGGTCTGGGAGGATGGCAGGTGAGTTGTGGAAAGTCGGTGTACTCGTTCGGAGCTGACAACAAGCTGCTGCACCTGCGGTCATTCTTCAAGCGGAAGTACCTGATCGACTAGGGTCTGGCGAGCTGAGCAGAGTCGATGCATTGCATATACTGTCAACGGCCTTGGTCACTGTCAACGACCTTGGTAAGCTGTGGATCACGAGAAGAGTGTCGCACTTGTCCTCACACGCGGGCTGCACGTGCAATGTGCGGTGGGTGCCGAAAGGAGGCCATGCGCTTTAACCACCCACCATCAGAAGCTGACTGGACCGGGGAGGGGTATATACGCCGCACAGACCCGTCACCTTTTCTCCATCCTACCTTCACCCTGCCCTCACACGCTGAATACAGCCCACTGATCACCTCTGTCCTCCGCAAAGCAGATCCAAGCTCCTCGCACGCACTGATCATGTCCGCAGACTACGACCGCCCCGCCGCGCAAGCGGGCTCCTCCTCTCC
Organism: Papiliotrema terrestris; assembly: GCA_019857685.1. NCBI lineage: Eukaryota > Fungi > Basidiomycota > Tremellomycetes > Tremellales > Rhynchogastremaceae > Papiliotrema > Papiliotrema terrestris. The sequence continues at coordinate 11,061 of JAHXHD010000697.1, forward strand.
CCTCTCCGCTGAGCATCCCGGTTCGAGCCACCCGCAAGACCGCCAGAGCGAGCCCGGAGATCGACACGCCGGGCACCCGTCGCAGGCTCTTGTCGTCCACCCCCTCACTTCACACAAGAGCTCTTCTCCAGAGAGCGAGCACGACTCGACCGTCGCAGCGCACAGCAAGAGCGGGTCGCCCCCCAGCGCCAAGTCTCACCCACAAGCCCTCACCGAGTTCGCAACGCCCATTTCTTCTTCCTCCAAGAGCGCTGAACAAGGCGGACACGGGAACGACCAGGTTGTCAAAAGTGAATCCGACTCTCAAATCAAGCCGAAGGATCTCGGCGGCAGCGCTCTGGGCGAGAGTCTCTATGGCCAGGTGAAATTGGCGAAAGTGGGCAACAGGACCAAACTGATCAAGCATACTCCTACCAAGGCAATGCTAGAGGACGTAAGGGCGGATGTCGCGAGGAGAGAAGGGGACCCCACTCAGGAGGTCGAGCACATCAAGCACGAAGTCAAGCCGAAGAGTGAAGACTGGAAGGTTACCCCCCCGCTCGGCAAGGAAAAGAAGAGGAAGAATCGAGAGGCGGACGAGGAAGACGGCAGCAAGGTCGAACTCAAGATTGCGAAGAAGGAAGGAGCCAGAATCAAGGCCGTAACGAACAACCCTCCGAGCGCCATCGCTGAGCAATCCGACGACATCGTGGAGGACGAGGATGAAGGCTCCGATGCCGACTTCAACCCGCTCAGCGAGGTCAGTTTCACTCGCCTCGAGCCTCCAGCTGACAACAGATTGAGGTCTTCAACTATGGAGTCCATCTGGAAGAGGAGTGGACCGCGGTGCAGGAGCAGATGGCTCAGGAGCTTCTCTGCGAGTCGAACCCCAATCGGTACGATACTGGCTGACTCGCAGCGTGGGCGAACGGCTTCGTCGAGCAGAGGTGACTGCGCCAAACAGCGGCGGCGTCGGGCGTATGTTGACAACAGCTTCCGTGAGGCATACCACGCGGTTCACATGTACTTCAAGATGTCCGAAGCCCATCAGAAGGAGCTCAGGAAGGGGATCGAGGACATCATGAAAGAGGAGGGCTCTCAGAGTATATTTCGGAACCTGCATGCGAGAGTCGGCACCGTTGACGCTCAGTGAGCGCTCGAGGGAAGCTGATCAAGTTTACTGCCAAGTTCAATCAATTCATCGACACTCTTCAGTGAGCTCGTCGTACTGGCATGAGCGTGAGTACAGTGCTCCCACCGGCTAAAACTGACGATTCAGTCCGCCAGAGTGGAACTCCGTATGGCTGGAGCTTTTCTCGACCTCGCCATGACTGAAAATAAACCTATGCACCTATGACAATCCCCATCCCGTCCTCAACGACGTGCATCAGTTCTGATTCAAGTAATGATGCATGTTACACTGTATGTCGCTTCTAAGCGCTACTCTACGCTCACGCCCATCGCCCAGCCCGGTTGCATGAGGTATTCCTTCGTCGCTGCCGCTGCGGTCTTTGCCTGCTCGGCGGAAGCGAACGTGACCCGGAACGACTTTGCGCCAGCGTTCGGTGACGGATGCGAAGATGGTAACGAGCCAGAGTATGCCGCTGCCTTTGTGAAGCCAGGATATCTGTCGTCAGCTGCTGGTTTGCGTCGCGGGTCTGACGGCTTACTGTCCGTACAGCGCGCCCAGGATCTCTTCCGACGCCTCTGGTGGCAGATTTGAACATATAACAGTCACGCCCGCGCCGTTCGTCTTCGGTAAAGCTGGCATTAGCACCCCGCACCGACCGTTGTCTGCCCCGCCAGATAGATGGCGAGAGCCCTGGAAAGACGAGAGAAGGGGGGGAAAGAACGACGCACCATCCTCGTCGTCCTCCATCTCAATTTCCATCTCCTCCTCATCGTCCTCCGCACCCGACTCCCGCTTGACCTTCTTACTGGCCGGTCCGCCGTCCGCGCCGCTCTCTCCATCTTCCAGAGCCCGCTTGCCCAGCCCAGCCTCTTGGTCTTCCCGCTCCTTCTCCAGTGCCTCGTACTCGCCCTGCGCGCGGGATACAACAAGCTTCGCGGCTCGGAGGGCCTCGGCTTCCTTTGAGCGCGTGGGGTCTTCGCGGGCGATAGTTGCGTTCGATTTGGACTTGGCGTAGGTGATATTCTGGGATAAGTCCTGGTCCGGAGGATGACCGCGCATGAGAGACGTGACAAAGTGGGCGACGGTCAGTTGGCGGGACAGACACTTACCAGTGCTTTGCCGTAGAAGTGCTCCCCCGTCAGACCTCGCATCGCCGACGTAGCGGCCGTCTGTTCAGCAAACACGACAAAGGCTTGTCCTCTACCACCATCGTGCTTCTTGGCTACTATGTCGAGACTGTGCATGAGCTTATGCACGCCCTCAGGGTGGTCGAGCTCACATCGATCCGTATGGGTTGAAGAGGGCATAGAGGGCTGAGCGGAGTTCTGCCCGTCAGCTATGCAGATGTAAGAAGCCTTATCTGCGCACCGGGTTTCTTCGTCTTGGTCTCGAGGTTGGAGACGTATAGTGTGGGTGACGGTGTTTGCAGAGCCATCGTGATGGGAAGGGGGTTAGAGGTATAGGTCGAGAATGGATAAATAGTTGGCATCCGGTTGAAGTGCAGCGCAGTGCTTAAGGGGAGGGTCGAATAAATGGACGCCTCGGCATGGGAGGTGGACAAGCATTTGCTCGACTCCAGGAGAGCTTGCATCTAGCTTCCGCTGCATGCTTGCTTTACGAGTCACGGTCGGAAGTTTGGCGGATACCGCATCCTGCTGAGATCTGACGTGGGCGGATCGGATGCAATGGACAGACCTGGTTTTGAGATCTGCGTACACCGAGGAAAGCTCGTGCGGAAAAAGGCAGAGGCAAGGAACATTGCATGAGTCATGCTATCACGCCCTCATCACCACCATCTGCCAGTCTGACCATCGCTCGCGCACCCCGATCCGAAGATCGCGCATGCCTGTCTGAGAGTGCGTGCGAAGTGCCCCCGAAGTGGCGGACCTGAACTGTTCCGAGAGGTCGAGTAGCCGAAGCGAGATTCGAGGTATCGGACGGAGATAGCCGTGGCTTGCCGATGGCACCATATCGTGAGCGAGGAAAGACAAGCCGATGCACCCACCCTTGTTTTCTAGGTCCGCATTCCACGCATAGAACAATCAGACCACTCGGTATATGTTCAATACGGCCTACAGAGCTCTTACCAAACCCCACTTCGCAACGTTCACCACCCGATCGCTTATCGCCTCACGTACTTCCACTTCGCCGTCCCAGTTCATTCGCACCATGTCCATCTTCAACACCTCCAGGTGAGTGGAGACCGGGGCCCGATCAAAGTATCGCTGACGACACAGGCTCGAGGGCAAGACTGGTGAGTGCTGAACACCGTCAATCACCCCTCTCCGAGATTGCCGGAGTGCATGAGCACGCCGCGGCCGATGCGGCCGAATGATAGCGACTAACGCGCAGTGCTCATCACCGGCGCGTCGGCCGGTATCGGCGCAGCGACGGCCAAGCTGTTTGCCAAAGCCGGCTCCAACCTCGTTCTGACGGCACGACGGGCGGACAAGCTCGCCGAGGTGAAGAAGGAGGCGGAGAGCTTGGGCAAGGGAAAGGTCGTTGTTATCGAGGCGGACATGCAGAAGAGGGAGGACTTGGACGCGATCCTGAGCAAGACTGAGGGTTTGGAGATTGACATGTGAGTGAGGCAGACTGGTAGTGGAGGATATGACACAGAGGATCTGAGACTGACCGCAGCCTTGTCAACAACGCTGGTATGGTGCGCGGCCGAGAGCATATCGGAGGTGAGCAGCGCAGTCTGAATATTTCGGCCGGAGCTGACCAACAGATATCGGTGTGTCTGCGACGGTGATATGCCGGCAGGGTTGAGCTGATCAGCAGCGAACGAGGACATCGATGTCATGCTTCAGACGAATGGTATGTCTACACCCGGCATCGCATGGTGGCTAGCCGTTGACGTTACAGTTGTCGGCCTGATCCACCTCACCCAGATCTTGGTCCGGGAGTTCAAGAAGCGCGGAAAGGGCGTGAGCTCGGCGTCCCTTACCGCATTCGAGCACCCTGAGCTCACTCGCAGTTCATCATCAACCTCGGCTCCATTGCTGGTCGAGAGGCGTACGCTGGCGGAGCGATCTACTGTGCGACCAAGCACGCCGTCTCCGCTTTCAACCACTCGCTGCTACGAGAGCTCGTCAACACCCCGATCCGGGTCTGTGAGATCCAGCCGGGTGAGCCTACAGCAGACTGCTTGATTTTCATTCGTAACGCTGACCGCAGGCATGGTCGAGACCGAGTTCTCGATTGTCCGATTCCGAGGCGACAAGTCGGCCGCCGATGCCGTGTACCAGGGCCTCGAGCCTCGTGAGTTGACATGCGACTTCGCACATACCCTGACGACCAGTCACTGGCGAAGACATCGCCGAGGAGATCGTCTGGGCGGCATCGCGACCTGATCACGTCAACATCGCTCAAGTCCGTGAGTGTCTTGTCCCCTTCCTGGTGAGGCAGCAACTGAAAACAGTCATCCTTCCGGTCAGCCAGGCTACGGCTACCATCAGCCACAAAAAGGAGTAGGCGCCGTCAGGAACGCGGCTGCATTCTTAGAAATCAGTGCATGTATATGCGTGTTTTGGGCTTCCTGCCGATTGTCGCGGAAGAGCCGGGGTCATAAGCTTTGGGTCGCGAAAGGGGCACTTGCTGGCCTCATTCCGTCGTCTTTACTTGCAAACACCACCTCCTCGGCTTCTCGCGGACTTAATCCATTGTGGGGATCTCGTCACCCTCTGCTCAAGGCGTCGTGACAGCGGCGCCTTCGAGCCCGGAAATAGCGGCAGGGCGCCCGGTAATACGGGGTTCGCGGAGCAGAGTTGTTCCGCCGGGACAATGACGACTTAGCCGCCGCGGCTCTGTTATTGCGGCCCATTATCACTATTCTTCCTCGTCTCTCGGTGCGCTCGTACACCTCGACCAGAGTCAGCAGGACACGATGGCACCATTCAGTCGCTTCGGTGCATCCAAGTACCGGAACGCAGTGCCGCACATCCCGGGCAGGGAGGAATGGTACCGCACGAACCTCCCTCCGACGTCCAACACGACCGCTTCGGTCGTGAACACCTTTTCGTCCGAGGTGAAGACGAACAGACAGCATATCGTGACGGTCACACAGAATGGCGATGTATCGTGGAGATTGTATGACGGTGCCACAGGCGTTGTGGGCACGGCCAAAATCGGCGGTGGGACGGTGGGGGACTGGGACTTGAGCAAATTGGAGGGAGGTTTGCTGGCTGTAGGCGGGACGGACGGCGCCGTGAGTATATGACCTCTTCCATGGATTTCCCTGAGTAGCGAAGCTGATGTCAGATCTATATACATGCGTTGCCTACGCCAGGGTCGTCCGATTCGCTGAGGCATGTGCACACCATCAACGGCTCATCCCCCGTCACCAACGTCTCCTTCCACCCGACCACCCCAAATCTATTGCTCGTGTCAACCACAACCACCCCAGCTGTCATCTATGACATATCAACCCCATCCGCCGAGCCGGCTATCAGCCTTGCTGCAAAGGAGCCCAAGGGCATTTGGTCCTCCGCGTGGTCGCCCGACGGCAAACGCATAGCAGTTGTCGGTAAATCCGGCACACTTTACGCCTGGGACCCGCGGACATCGACCGAGCCAACAACGACGCGGACCATACCTATCCAGCCAATCAAACCCGCTCGAGTCGTCTGGGTCGATCAGGATATCTTCGTCACATCCTTCTCCAAGACCCGGAATAGGGAGTACCACCTCTTCTCCGGATTGACCTTGTCCACCATCTTCACCCACTCGCTCGACACGTCAAACGGCCTGCTCATCCCGGTTGTTGATGGCGAGAGGAAGATCGTCTACCTCTCCGCCCGAGGCGACATGTCACTGCGCCAGGTCGAGCTGACCGGTCCGCAGGGGTACCAGGAAACGGTACATGCTCTGCCGGCTCAGGTCGCCTCGGCGTCGCTCGCGCTGGCGCATCCGACCATTTTGCCGGTGATGAGCGCCCAGATCGCCACGGTTTTGGTTCCGCAGGTGGACAAGGACGGGGATGCGCTCTTGCCCCTCGGGATCAGGGTGCCCAGGAGACAGTTGATCGACTTTCACGAGGATCTGTATCCGGTGATCTCAGCAACTGGTGCGTGTCTTTACCATTGGGAGGAACGAATCGGCGAGCTGATGCAAGTGCCGGAGCAGACGGCTGGGGCGTGGCTACAGGGAGGCGATAAAGCCCCATTATCGATCTCGCTCGACCCCTCGCGACGCGGGATCTGGGAGAAGCAGCTGGAGAACGCTACAGCGCCAGCGAGCTCGAGCGCGAAGGCAGTCGGGGCAAACCCATTGGATACTCCGGAAACGCAACAGCCACCCCGGGCGCCTTCCGCAAAGGCAACACCTGCCATAACATCCACGTCCAGACCGGTTTCCCCGCCGTTGACAACCTCGGCTGCAGCAGAACAACAAGCACCTGCCACCCCGCAGAAGACGGCCGAGCCCAAAACGAACGGAGTGGCGTCCGTCACTCAGAGTGTTTCCGGCAGCCGACCATCGCTGCAAGATGGCGAAACGTACATCTCGACTGACTACAAGGGGCGACTGATGGGCGACCACATCGCGACGCAGCTGGAGATCCATCGGGCGGACGGGAAGAAGGGCCCATTGATGGTTGGACTTCAGGGACCCCAGGGATGCGGTCAGTACTGCGTCGTTCTCCACCCAGATATGGGCTGATGACCAGGAAAGACAACGTTGTGCAACGCTCTTCTTACTTATCTACAACAGCCACCCCGAAACCTCAAGATCGCCGTCTTGTCCCTCGACGGTGAGTGCAGGGCGTTCTGACCGCGATGACGCGCTGACGCGCTGAACCACAGACCTGTACAAAACGAACAAGGGCTTGAAGGATCTCGCTGCGCAGCATCCGGATAACAAGCTCCTCGCTGGTAGGGGTCCGCCTGGAACCCATGACCCTGAGCTTGCCACGAAAGTCCTTTCCGCTGTGCAAGCTATCAACGATAGCACCTCCACCGTCCACCTCCCCATTTTCGACAAAAGTCTCTGCGGCGGCGAAGGCGACCGTAGCACAGACACTGTCTCAGTGCAAGGCCCTCTCGACGTGTTCATCCTGGAAGGATGGTCAATGGGCTTTGCCTCTCTGTCCGAAGACGAGATTCGGCAACGATACGAGACCAAGACGACCCTATCCGATACGTCATATTTCCTCGACCATCCACTGTCGTCCCTCCTCACGCTAAACAGCTACCTGCACGATTTTGCCGCGCAGGTCTACCCGCCATTCGAAACAATCGTGCAGATCGAGCCGGAGAGCTACAACTACGTCTTTGCATGGCGGCTGGAACAGGAGCGAAACATGAAAAAGGCGAATGGAGGGAAGGGGATGACGGACGAGCAGGTGCAAAAGTTCGTGGAGCGGTATATGCCGGGGTATGAGCTGTGGAAGGAGGGTGTATGGGGCAAGGAGCGGCCGTGGGCGGGTAGGGGACTGAGGCTGTGGTATGGAAAGGACAGAGAGGTGGTCAAGGTGGATGTACCGGAGGGTCAGGGTACAGCGGAAAGTCAGAAGGAGGAAGTCAAGGAGCAAATGAAACAGGCTGAGCCTGTGCCTGCACCCGCATCGCCTTCGCCTGCGGTGCCTGCATCGACGACGAGGCCCACAACGAAGACACCAACGCCACCGCCAGGTCTAGCTGCTTCATCAGCCCCCTCGGCAAGCTCTCCAGCCCCGGCACCGGCCACAGCGGCGACCTCGACCGACTCGAACGTGAGCTCCCCCTCATCGAGCCAGCCCTTCAACCCCGGTTGGTCGAGAAAGTTCCTCGCCGGCAAATCGCCCCTCATTCCAACATACGACCAGATCCCACCAGTTTCGACATTGCACCAAGACTCGCAAATCCTGGCCGTCACACCATACCATGTGTTCTTCCCAATCCAGGGACCAGGCGGGCGTATCGTGGTACACCCGCTCTCGAAAAAGGGCCGAATGGACAGTGGAAAGGAGGCGTACTTGAGCGGAGGCGTGGAAGTAACTGACTTTGCGGTCGAGCCATTTGATGGAGACGCAGTCAGAGTGGCACTGGCGGGAGAGGACGGGATCGTCAGAGTATGGAATGTGGGACAGGAGGTTGACGGGTATGGCGAGCCGCAATCTGTGCTGAAAGGTGAGTCGTACAGAGAGCGCTTGATTTGACTTGGCGTCTCACGCAAAGCAGGCTAACGAGCAGGCCGAGGCGTTGACAAGATCGCACAGGTGGCCTTCCACCCCTCTGCTAAAGACTTGGTCGTCGTAGCGACCAATGACGCTGGTTCCGCCAGCATACGCCTGTTCGACCTTGCAACGTCGACCGAGTCGCTCGTGACGGGTCTGGAGGCGAGCGGCGTGTTCAACTTCGCCTTCGCACCCAACGGATCACGTTTGGCAGCAGCCACGAAAGACGGCAAGATTGTCGTCCTCGATCCGCGGGACAAGTCCACTCGCCGATCAGGCAAGGCGCACGACTCGCCCCGTTCATTCCAGATTGCATGGATCGACGAGACCCATCTCCTCTCCGTGGGCTTCTCGAGAGGCTCCCAGCGACGTATCAACATCTACTGCATTCCCTCGGACTCCTCGGCGGCTATTGAGATGACTCACTCGCTCCTCATCGACGTATCTCCCTCGGTGCTCTTCCCCGTGTATGACCCCGACACCTCGATCTTGCATGTATGGGGCAAAGGCGAGCGGCAGATACAGGCTTATGAGGTGCACCCCGATCATGCGACGGAGCCGATTGCAAAGCTGCCGAGCTACACGGCCGGAACGCCTCAACTTGGTCTCGCGTTCTTCTCGAAGCGGCTAGTGGATGTGAAGAAGGTCGAGGTGGCCAAGGCGCTGCGTTTGACCGCAAAGACGATCGAGGAGGTCACGTTTACGATACCGAGAAACAAGGTGGGTGGTCGCCGGCTTACCCGATATAGCAGGCTACCGCGCTGACGATAGCCCGACTTCTTCCAAGATGACATCTACCGAGATACGCTCGACACGCAAAAGCCGTCGACGACAGCGGAAAAGTGGCTTCAGGGGGACAGCACGCCCCTGAACAGGATCAGCTTAAAACCGGACGGAATGACACCCTGTAAGCCCAGCAATGATGTGGGTGGTCTTGCGCTGACGGCAGTATCCCAAGCCCCACAAACGAACACCCGGGCAAAGGCAAAGTTCGTCCCCGCCCGGGACGTGCTTTCCGAGGCCGAGAAGAAGAAGCGGGAGATGGATGCGCTGTTCCAGAAGGCAAAGATGGACGAGAGCAGCGACGAGGAAGACGAGCCGAAGCAATCAGGGCTGGCTCCGCCGGATGATGATTGGTAGAGTGTAGTATCGGCACAAATGGCAAGGTCCTGTTTAGATGGGAAGACTTTGCCAGGAGACAAAGGGTCAAGGTGAACGACGAACAGCGGTTTCTGGTGGTGAGATGTCGGGGATGAAGGGAACCAGGATCGGTTCCGTGTCAAGTCCCTTTTCATCGTAGTCTATGGATCTGTGAATCACGACAATGCCCTTTCACCGGGTCACTTGGTCCCTCTGTCCCTGACCTCAGTCCCTCTTGCCACTTTTGCGCTGGGTTCACGACGACGAGCGTCCATCACAAGGTGAAACGAGCGCCCCCCGCCATCCATTATCCGAGCTGCATGAAATATACGAGCTGCAGTAGACTCATTGGGACGACTCGCTACTTCTGCTCCTCCTCCCTCCTCCATGCCAGAAACGCCTCATGCGCCTTCTCCTGCAACTTCTGCTCCTTCGCGCACTTCTTGCTCAGGCCCTTGCTGATCTCTTTGCCCTCACCATCATGCGTCGGCAGACCCGCTTCGTCCCACTTTGTATATGTACCTTCGGCAACATGAGGCGGCTTGAACAACTCCGAAGGTGGCGTCCTGCCCTTCTCGAGCGCCGCTATCCGTTTCGCCTCGGCAGCAGCGGCATTGGCCGCCTTCTTGGCAGCCTTGTCTGCTGCCTGCGCGGCCTTCTCCTCTCGCTGGCGGATGAGGATGGCGGGGTCGACCAGCTTGTACAGCGCACTCCCGTCTGACGTCAGCTCGTTTTATCTGGTCTTCGTTCTCCCAGCTTACCTGCTCCTTGTCCGTCATCCAGCTGCACACCCAGGTTGACCAGGTCTTGATCCCGGAACCGGTCGCAGAGCGTCAGAATGTCTTTCGACGATCCGCCCGCGATAGCGAGCTTTCGGATGTCGTCCCGGAAAGAGGAGATGGCCCGAAGGTACTTGTCAAGGTGCGCCTCGAGCTGCGAGTCAGCGCATCTTCTTCGACCCCGGGGGCACCAAGACTCACATCGGCTCCTCCTGCTCCAGCCTCGCCAGCCTTGCCCCAGCCGACGCTGACATTCTCGCCTTCGCCCAGTCCGAACATGCGCAACATCCTCGTCACCCACAACGCTATCGTCTCGATCACGCCAACGTTGTATGTCGTCGTTCGAGCAAAGTAGACATTCGTCTTGCCAATGATGTCGATGAGAACAGCAATGGCGGTGGGCGTGTTGAAGGAGTCGCATAGGGCCGAGCGGAAGTCGTGCTGAGCGCGGTGGTACCTGCCGGTCAGCCTCACGCCGCGTCAAAATTCAACAAGCTCACTCGTCCATCAAGGCCTTCTCGGCGTCATCGTAATGGTGCTTGCCATCCGCAGAAGGTCCGCCAGCCCCAGCCTGATTTATCCGTGCCTTGACGTTGGTGAAGAAATTGTCGATGGTCTCCTCCTTTGCCTTCACATCGGAGATCAAGTCCTTCTTGAAGTCCATCTTGGCGTTCCACGTCTGCAGCATGAATGCCAGTCGCAGTTGGCGCGCAGAGTAGTCCCGCAATGCTTCCTGCTCGTAAGCCGACGGTCCCCGCAACAGCAGCCAGCTCACATCTATCGTGATGAAATTCTTGAGCGACTTGCTCATCTTCAAACCCTCAATATGCAAATGTCCGGTATGCAGGAAGTAGTTGACCCATTGCTGGCAGCCGTGGTACGCCTGCACGTCAGCTCACATTCAGTTGCGGAACTACAAAGCTCGCCTCCGCTTGAGCCAGCTCGTTGTCGTGATGCGGGAACATCAGATCCACTCCTCCCGAATGCACGTCCATACCCCGTCCGAGCACCTCGCTCGCCATGACCGAGCACTCGATGTGCCATCCTGGTCGCCCCTCTCCCCACGGCGATGGCCAGGCCGGCTCTCCTGGTTTCGACTTGGCCTTCCACAGCGCAAAGTCTGCCGCCTGTCGTTTGCCCTGCGAACCCGTCAATGCACCTGGCGTCAGCTACATATACAGGGGAGCATCGGTAAGCTCACCCTCCCCCTCGTCCAGCAGCTTCTTGTTTCCCTTGCTACCTGGTTGCAACTTGGCATATTCGTGCCTGAAACCATCGCCCTCTGCTCCCTCAAACTTGTCGACATCGAACCATATGCTTCCTCCGCCCTCGTAAGCGAAACCGTTATCGACAATCTTCTGAACGAAAGCAACGATCTCCGGCACGTATTCTGAGACTCGGGTGATGGTGTCGGGTCGAAGAATGTGTAATCGGTCCATATCCTCGAAAAACTTGCCCTCCCAGTGGGCGGCAAGGGCTCGAGAGACGGAGATAGGGTCAGCTATCGTGTGGCCGAGCTGCCATTAGCTCTCGACCATGGTGCGAATCCCGTACGCACCGTCTCGCCAAGGTATGGCCCCAGTACGTCCCCGGCTCCCTCGACTAGATCCTTCACACCTTCTTGTCCGGCTTCAGATCCGTTGAGCCGCTTCGCCGCCGTCCTGATCGCCGCGCTTGACTTGCTCAAGCTAGTCAAGTACATGCTGAACTTCTCCTCCTTCTCCCGGGCAGCCTTGGCCCATTCCGCGTCCGCCGCATCTTTCGCCAGGATCGCGTCAAAGTGCTGCAAGCCGTCCGCATCGGATGCAGGAGCATCAACAGGACTGGGGAGCGCTTTGAGCAGCTTCCGCTGCAGAAAGGCGTTGAACGCGAGTCGAGCGGTGTTGAGCAGTTCGGGAGTGATGGTAGAGTTGGAGGAGATTGCCTCGTCGAGGAGATGAGATTCCCGAGCTCGAAGAATGATCTTTTCGTCATTTTGATATCCTTCAGACCAGGCGACATAACTGGCGTACCTTGTCGTCGATATCAGTGATGTTCATAACGAAGTTGACGTCGTAGCCGAAATAGTCTCGCAGGATACGGCGGACGATATCTTGCGTGAGATAGTTTCTTCCGTCAGTTCTGCGCTCTGCAGGAGTATCACCAAACTCACCGAGCATGGCCCATGTGTGACGAGTCGTATACGGTCGGGCCACAGTTGTACCAGTCCACCTGCCTTGCTTTCGTCGGGACGAACTCCTCCTACCTATTAGCTACGTCCATCTGACGGCGGCTATTGACCTTACCTTGCTCCTAGTGAGCGAGTTGTACACTCTGAGTACTGGATCTTCGACCCGCTTGGTCGGTCTGACCCATTCGGGCATGGCGGAAGAGGACGCTTTGGGCGCGTCGGCTGGGGCGGACATGCTGAAAGGTCTCAGGGGGATGCGGGACTGGGCCGAAGCGCGTGGAGTGCAAGAAAGTGTCGTTCGCAAGTGTAAGGGTGATGAGAAAGAGCGTGAGAGCGACGACAGCAACCTTGTGTGAACCCTCGCCAAGCGCATGCAGCAATGAGGACGATGGGAGTAGCGCAATCAATGGCGAGTCGATTTATTGACTTTTGCGGCCAACGGGAACGTCCCGACCATTCATCTTCCCGACCTGATATTTGATCCCGCTCAATGGCGGAAACGATCAATCCGTCGACGAGTATTGGCATTCATTCAACATCACCAAGGTAGCGATTCCCGGATGAAGCGGTATACATCAACAACCAGCTCATTACTCAGGAGACCCCATTCTCGGGTTGAAATCTGCTTACTGAGGGCTGCTCGAGCATATGTCTTGCCATGCGATCTGGACCAAGCGCTGATTCGCCCATGCTCGTGAGAGGTAGAGGTAGAGGTAAAAACAACTCCCCGCGGGGGAAAAAGATGTGATGAACCCGCTACGTCCCGTTGATGAGACTCATGATTGACGATCATTGTACGTCCGACTGGGTGCGATCCGCCTTGCAGTTCATGCAAAGACGAACAGACCTGAGACAATCACACTGAACAAAGGCGCTGGCTCGGAAACAGGCCCAGGCTCGACGAGTTCCGAAAATATGCGTCTTGTGAAGAAAGATACGAGCAGACCATTGCCTGTCACATATGCGTCCAGTATCATTCTCGATACATGATCCGCCGACTCGGGGTGCAAGAGCGTTCTCAGCGGGGAGTTCGCGTCCCGTGCAGCAGCCCTTCGCATTCAGGCGACTGAGGTCAGAACGGGCAAGGATGACGTGGAGGGGAACTCACTCGGGCAGCGAGAGTCAAAGCAGCTTTTGTGCGCGGCGCTGCTCACCCTTGCAGAGTCCATTTGAGACTCTGGAATGACCTTCAGAAGCACGCCTTTCCCCGGAAACGGAGTCACCGGCATTTGGGGACGCGGACCACCTCCTGGAGTTGAGCATGGTTGAACAGAGCTGCGGGAGCTCGCCACTTGCCATATGCCTGGAGGAAGGCCTCGCGAACTTTTGCCTCGCTTGAGGGCTGAGTGCTCAAGAAACGGAATTGCTGGATTTCAGTTGTGCTGTCCTAGCTCAGTGCCGCAGAGCGGGAAGCTCACCATGTGGTTAGGTTTTTTGGTCCTACGGTGCGGTGGGGGGTAAGTTGGAAAGGTCAGCAAATGAGCGAAGGAGAGTTTATAAGAGTTCGGCCCTTCTCTGGATCTTTCATGCTGCATCACGGTGCTGAATCACGGGGAAGATCTTGGTTTATCTGAGACGCAGGGGCGGTGAGCCAACAAGTCGGTGCCGGGTGGGGTCAGGAGACCCTCCCGACCTTGTCGCCGGCTCGCCGGAAATGATCCGGCAACGACGATCCATATGTAGGCGTCATTCGTCGGCCAAAAAGGGTGAAAGATGCATGCTCGCCTAGATCTAGGATGGCTGTGCTCGTTTCCCCCCCGGCTTAGCCGCCGGCGTGGCGTTGCAGCCCGTTCGTCCGATGCTGGTTCCACTTGTCAAGTCGATGTTCATGCAGCTTCATCTCCCACGTTGCTCTACAATCACGCCTATCTCACACAGTATGGCGACTTAAGTGGGGCTAACCCCAAAAGGGCGCTGCAGGATGCGGTCTCGGCGATCCGGGGTCTACCGGCCTGCTTTCGATAACCTTGTTCACCCTTAATCCGATCCCCTTGGAAACAAAGGCGGTGTCAACATGGCCAGACCATCATGGCGTCATCACCGGGTCGCAACGGGAACGGCGGCGAACGATCTGCATAGCCACCCTGCTACTGACCGTCCTTGGGCGGTTAGGGCCTGTATAGCGCGTTTGAGAACAGCTAAGAGGTGGCGTCACCGCTTTCCCCTCTATCTCGGTTACAAAGAGATCCTTTGAGCCCAGCTCACCGAACAAGCCAGACAGCTTAGGACGACAGAGTAGTTGCGCGAATCACTATAAAGACTGCCCTGCCCTCGTAGACCTTCCACCCCAACTATCCACTTCACTGCGCCAAAAACAAGCCCGAGAACTATGCCCGTCTTCGTGAGCTCTCGATTCGCCCTCTGTTCCCGTTCTCGCACCGCCCTCTCCGGCATCAGCCCTGACTAGCAGGAGTACCTGATTCACGTCAATGACAAGATGTTCAAGCTGCCGACCTTCGAGGAGCAGTTCATTCTCGCCTACGGTCAGTCTGAGCCAAAGGTGTCCGTGGGCAACTGACTCTTAGGGAATGACCCTTCGATCAGGTTCGAAGCGACTCGCGTCCCTCCCGCAGTGGCCCAGACGTACCCCGTCAACCCTGCCAAGGACTTGCTCCTTCGAGTATCCTCGTCGGACCCTCTGAACGAGGCCAAGGTCAACGCAGCTGTCCAAAAGGCGGTCAGGTCCCCCCAGGTCGACTGCGTCAGTGAGTGGCTGACGTTTCTCAGTCATGTGCTACTTTGACACCAGTGAACCCGGTGCGATAAGCATCTGATTGATCGCGCACAGTCGACACGACCTGGCGCTTTGTGTCTCGTTGGAGGTCGATATAGGGTAGATGTGCATGCACGCTGCGTCTTTGACAGATGACCTGATTGCGAACCCGTCGACCAAAACAACCTAGCAATCGCTGTACCACCTTGATGTTGGCAGCGGGATTGCGTATAATGGTCGGTGGTACGCCCTCAGGTTGTGCGGCCTGGGCGATGGTACGCCGATTCTGTTGGCGTTTGATGTGACATGCTGTGATGCGTTTCATCACAGGTTGACTGGCCGGGTACCCGAACATGCCCGAAGTGATTGGGCTCGATGAGACGCACATGCTAGTCATCATCTCATGCACCATTGACACCTCTTTCCCGTCAGCTTTCTACCCTTCTGAGTGCTCCGCATTGCACATTCTGTGAACTCTGACGCCATGGCACCGTACGTGAGTACAAATGCTTGTTCCGCTCCTTCTCTCTCCACCAGCTGTCTGCCCAGGGCGCGACTGAGGCCCAGGACTTCATCATCATCAACCCCAAGAACGATCCTTTCAACGTGTCGAAATTCAAGGAAGCTTGTGGTGAGTCGACCGCGTTCAGCACAGCTGATCCTCAGTGAAACGCAAGCTTGAGGCTGGCAAGTTGCTCGTTGCTCGTGTCGGGCCTGATCACGTCACAAAGTACAAGCACTGGGGCACAACTGCGGACAGGGACGTGGTGGTAAGGGTCGACTTCAACAAACAGGTCCCGGACGAGGCTATTCACAAGCCTCTTCTCGGGGCGCTCAAGGAGACTCACCCGTCCATGCGGCGTGAGTCGGCACTCCCGCCTCCTGAGCTCCTGCTGACTCCAGTGAGCCTTAGGCTCAAAACGTGAGCGGTCGGGGTAGGCGGGCAGACGGCACCGGTTGGGCTCGGTGTCATGGCTGTTGGCAGAGGTAGGAGACCTGTAAGCGGGGTTGTGTACACGAGATTGTCCCTGCATGCCCATGCTTCGGGAGGTGATGAGCGAGCTCTCGCTTGGTACGTGAGGTGGACATGAGGTCTGGAGCAATTGGCGACTCGACAGTGCATTCCCCTCGGCACCGGAAGCACATGCAGTTGGCGCAATGTCCAGGTATTATGCGTAGATCAGGCCTCAAGGCAGGGAGTGATAGAGTTGTTGCCATGAGAATCTGCCAACCCCAGATACCCCAGACCGGCGGTCAGCTAAGTTTTATCACGAAGCCGGGGTGTTGCAGCGCGGGACGTCCTTTGGCTCATCGGCCTTGTCGTATCCTTTGGCCGCATACCGCCCCAAAAAAGCGATGCACGGCATGGATACGGGCGCTGAGGCAACTTGCAGCTGTCGACTGCTTGCCAACATTGCAATCACCCACCACTCGTCCCAACTTGCACGGTGAAAGCTTCAGCAGCATGGGAAACTCCTCCAGCCGCCATCACAAGCCGCACTCCGGGCAAGCGCCCTCTGATGCCGGCAACCATTTCGTGAGTCGTCGCTCCACCTCTCCTCTTGGTTTAGCCGACCGTCAGGAGTACATCATCTACGTCAACGACAAGCCGTTCGAGCTCCCCGAGTTCGAGGCCGAGTTCAACTTGGCCTTTAGTGAGGTGTTGTCGAGGCGGCGCGGTCCAGAGACTGACTTCCAGAGAACAAAGACCACTCTGTCTGGTTCGAGACGATCCTCGTGCCCCCTGCTGTCGCCCAGCAGTATGCGGGGAACCCCCAGAAGGACATGCTGTTGAGAGCGACATACCAGGGCAAGGCCGATTCGCTTTCCGCGTCGCTGACCGCCGTCAAAATCAACAAAGCGGTCCATGATGCATGCAAGCAGCTTCACTTTCCCAGTGAGTATGTTTGTCTGGGTCCCCTGACCCCGCTAACAATAGTGTCGCCGGTGCGATAGGCTATCACTGTGCTCGTCCCTGCCGCCGGGTACAGCGCTGCCAGCGGAAGGTATCACGTCTTTGTTCATGCCAGGTAGCTAGGCAATGTGGACCATGCGAACGTAACCAACGATTCATGTCCTCACCTCGTTTCTTGGCTCGAGATGTGATCCATGCTACAGATGAAGACGCGCACGGCGATTCAAAAGGGGTAAACATGAAACACAGACGCCACGTCACGAAACAGCCACCAGTGTCAAAGCATCCATCGGGCAGATGATCTCGGCAGCGGTCCAGCACTGTGTTGTCCAGCCCTCACCTCGTCAAACATGGCCGAAGCAGAGCATACGCCCGAGGTCCAGCCCATCACAACCCTCCTGGCCCACCCGCTCCTGGACGACAAGCGCTTTCTTGCCGCGGTTGTGGGAGTTCTGGGCGCGCTCGTCCTATTTGCCCGTAAGTCGAGCCATTTCATCCCTCTCCGAAGGTGCATTATGGCATCGACAGTCAAATCATCCGCCTCGTACTAGGGAAGGGAGTGAAAGGACCAAGATGGGGCCATAAGAGGCATTGTGCCCGGTCGAAGCCGATGAGCATGGCGATACTCGGGCCTTGATAGGTGTGACAATTCGTGACAGTTCAGGCCGGAGCCTCGTTCCACCTTTCCCCGGGCCCCTCTCATTTGGCGCTTGCTGACCCTCCAGTGGCCCGGCCGCGAAGTAAAAAGTCCAGTAGAAGAGGTGGCCCAGCCACCGTCCTCCTTGTCGGGCCTTCGGATGGGGGCAAGACCTCGCTCTTTGCCCAGGTCAGCTGCCCGCTGCCCCACTCCCGCTCGAGAGCTCACTCGCATAGCTGTCACAAAACGCCTACCCGCAAACACATACTTCTGTTCAAACCTCTGCATCGACCATCAACGTGACTTATCCGGATGAGCCGGAAGGTACCGCGAAGCAGGTCAAACTAGTCGACTTGCCCGGGCACCCGCGACTGCAGGATGAGGCGAAGAAGTACATTGCGGAAGCGAGCGCGGTGGTGTTCGTCGTGGATGTCGCCGGCGTAGTCAGAAACGCGACGGTCGTGTCCGAGTCAGTCGTCCCTGGAGTCTGCTTGTGCTTGCTGATCCAAAGACAACTGCCCCCATTGCTCACTGCCCTCGCGTCGAGCGCTCTCCGAAACCCCTCGTATCCCCCACCAAAAGTTCTGTTCCTCGCGCACAAGTCGGATCTCCTGATACGTCCCCCTCCTACCGCAGGCCCAACACCGCCATCTATCCCGGACGCGATACGTACGACAGCTACGGACCGATTGCGATCGCTGCTCACACGAGAGATGGACCGACTGAAGTCGGCAAAGGCGAGCACGAGTGGAAAGATCGAGGGGCTGAGCAAAGTTGCGGGCACAGGATCTGGGGGTTTCTTGTCGAGACTGTTCGGCGGAGGTGCTGCGGTGGACGATGGAGGAGAGGGTGAAGATGACGAGACGCTCATATGGGGCGGGAGAGGCCCCTTCAAGTGGGAAGATGTCGAGGGACTGGAGATTGAATGGGCAGCGACTGGTCTGGGACCGGTGAAGACGGGCGGGGTCAGCGCTGTGGAGGAGCCAGAGACGGGAGACGGGCTGGACGATCTGAAGAGGTTTTTATGGGACGTGTAGGGCACGATGTATCTGGGTCATGGGATAGCATCACGGGTAGGCCTAGGGCTTACGGCAAGGGCGAAGCTAATCAGTCTTGAGCGATGCGGGCTGGTGGGGGCACAACAATCATTTCCACCTCGGCAGTCCTGTTGGCTCGTAGTGGCGGCGGTGGAACAGGAGCGTGGGAGTGAGCAGCAGAAGCGGTGGCATCAGTCAAGGGGCTTTGAGGCTTGTTGCCCATCTCCATCCAGGCGCCAAAGATCATGCCCAGTCGTCCTCCGTAAGGCAAGAGGCCGTAGTTTCCAAACGTGGTGCGTCTGCAGCAGTCGCAGTCGGCCTTGATGGGATCGATGGTGACCATACTCGAGGTTTTGTGGCAGAAGGCTTTAGAGAATGGGCAGGAATGGACGCTGATGGAATACCTGCCTAGCACTCGATGCGTACGCCCCGAAGGCTGACTGCAAGAGCGCTGCTCCAAGCTCGGGCAGTCAGTTTGGCGAATCCTTTGAGAATGGGCTCGTCATCACCTTTGTTGGTTTCCGTCGGACTTTGAAGCATCTTGAGCGGTTGTCACCAGGAAAGACGAGTCGCTTGGCGGTTACTGACGCCCTGACATGTTTTCTCACGCACGGTGCCACGCGGAAGATGCATTGTTCTTTCCAGGCGTTGATCGACGTCATGTCACCCCGAGGGATGCAGTGGGCCATCAGAGGGGGTGCGCTTGTCGTGGTGTGCTCTCACCCGCGTGCCATTGCATACACCTTCGCTCGTTGTCGTTTGTACCCTCGCCGTCGATCGCTCTGACGTCAATGCTCAGGGCATTACCTACTTTGGGAACGCGCATAACCTGAACCAAAGTGGAGGAAAGAGGCCAGTTTACGCGTGTTTCAGACCAAACAATCGACCTCGAACATCAACAACCAGCATCTGCCCCGGGGTATAGACGACGCGGTACGACTCGAGACGACGGACAACGATCCGACGGTAGGGTGACGAAGAAGTCGTCTTGAAGGCTGGGGCCTCGTCCAGCATCGTTATCAATTGGTGGTCAAGCACATCAAAGCGCGCAGTCATGAGGCAAGTGGTTGCACTATCTGCGCTCCGCTCCGATGCATGAGCTCATGATGCAGCGACAGTCCGTCCCGAGATGCCGCCCAACGAGCCTCGACGGCTTCGTTCATCACTTCGTTGACGGTCAACTTGGCAATCGCCGGCGGCGAGCTGGTCGCCTGGGTCATTCTTCGACGATATATCAAAGCTCTGTGAGCGGGCCCTTGACGGGACCGCGGTCTGACACTGATCATAGATATGAGCCGCGGACGTACATTCCACCCAGGGAGAAGCAGGCGAGCGTCTTGGGCACGAACCTGATTCGCTCAATATGGAGGATCCTACGGGGTGAGTTTCTGCGGGCTCGTGCTTGATACCCGCCGTTCAATGGTCAATCCAGAACGGTCCGGCTGACAGCAGCGAGCCCCGAGGAGATCTTGCAGAAGAACGGCGTCGATCCCTACGTGTTCGTCCGGTTCTTGATCATGATGTCGAAAGTCATGATACCGATCTGGCTGATCTCGTGGATCGTCCTGCTGCCGGTCGACTCGGCGAATACGGGCGTGGGCGGGAAGACGGGCCTGGACAGATACACGTTCGGAAACATCGCAGGAGAAGATCAGGACAGGCTGTGGGCGCATCTGGTCCTGGACTACCTGTTCATCGGCGAGTCGGAGCGCATATCATCGACGAACGTACGCTCATGTCAGGTTGGACGCTTTTCCTCATGTGGGGTGAAATGAAGCACTGGCTCGTCGTCCGACAAAAGTACCTCATCAGTCCCGGACACTCGAAGCTGCCGCAGGCGAACACGGTCCTGATCACGGGGATATCCAAGGGGTATATGGACGAGCCGAAGCTTGCGCAACTGTTCGCACATCTGCCCGGAGGGGTCAAGCGGATCTGGCTGGTCAGGTGGGTTGCGACCGAGTGAGATCAAGGCCGAAGCTGACGTCAGGAACCTCAAAGAGATGCCAGGATTATGGGAGAGACGATCGAAAGCCGCTGCGCAGCTCGAGTCCGCCCAGGTCAAGCTCATCAAGCTAGCTCGGGAGCACGCGGTCGAGGTGGAAAAGAAAGCCGCCAAGCTGCAGGCAAAGGGCAAGGAGGTTCCGGAGTCGCTTCGTGGGCCGGCCAACCCGCAGCTCTTGGAGCGGAAGGATGGCGAGGAAAGCTACGCGCAAAGTCTCAGCCTCGCGGATCAGCTGGTTCCTCGGTCGAAACGTCCCACGAAGCGGGTCAAGCCGTCCTGGTCACCCATCCCGCTCGGATTCCTCGGCATCGGTCAAAAAGTCGACCTCATCGAGTGGGCGCAGAACGAGATCAAGGAGGTGGAGCCGCAACTGCGAGAGGCGCGAGAGCAGCTCCGAAGGGACACGGAAACGGAGGGTATCGGACAGGAGACGTATCCACCTCTCCACGCGGCTTTCATTCATTTCAATCAGCAGATCGCGGCACACATGGCCGCCCAGTGCCTGACGCATAATCAGCCGTACGTGCTGAATTGGAGCGAGATTGCCCGCTGACCGCAGGTACCGGATGGACCGACGCTATATCGAGCAGTCGCCGCAGAATGTGATCTGGCAAAACCTCTCCATCTCGGCGTACGAGCAGAACATTCGGACCGTCATCTCCTACGCTCTGTCTGTGGGACTCATCTTGGCGTGGACTTTTCCTGGTGCGTCTGGAGCGGGCGGGACGCGGCTGACGGATAGTCGCATTCATCTCCCTGCTGTCGAGCATTTCCAGTTTGATCGACGCGTACCCGTGGCTTAGCTGGCTCAGCTTCCTCGAAGGCGATTCGGCGGGGATCAAAATCCTGCAAGGTATCATCAGCGGTGTCCTGCCTCCAGTTCTTCTCGCCGTTCTCAACTTGTTGCTCCCGATCGTTCTGCGGAGTGGGTCCATCCTATTCAGAGTATTTGCTGTAAGCTGACTGATAGAAATCATCGCACTCGAGGGTGTTCCCAGTCGGACCGAAGTCGAGCTGCATCTCATGACCCGCTACTTCATCTTCCTTGTCATCGTGCGTGCTGGTCACACTTTGCGAGCATTGGCGGGGCTCACACGCAGCACACATTCTTCGTCGTCACCCTCGCATCGGGTCTGATCCAGTCGATCCCCGAGTTGATCGAGAGCCCGCTCTCAGTGCCGAACATTTTGGCGCAGCAGATGCCAGGCGCATCGACATTCTTCATCACGCTGATCTTGACGCAGTTCACCGGTACTGCCGGTACCCTGCTGCAGCCGATTTCCTTGACATTCTACTACTTGAGAGTGATCCTCGGCGGAGGAACGCCGTGAGTGCGCACAGCTTGTTTTCCAGGAGCGAGCTGACATGCAGCCGGTCTGTGTTCAAATCGCGGTACCATCTGGGCGACAGCTCTTGGGGAGCCCAGTTCCCTCAGGCCACCGTGTACGCCGTCATCAGTGAGTTGGGTCAGTATCTGCGACGCAGTTGATCTAACCGCAGTGTTGGGATACTGTGTCATCTCCCCCATCATCAGCGGCTTTGGCGCTTGCTTCTTCCTACTCTCCGCGCAGGTGTGGAAGTACCTATTTATCTGGGTACAGGATCAGCCGTCGTCCAAGGACACTGGCGGTGCTTTTTTCCCCAAAGCAATCACGCACGTCTTTGTCGGAATCTACATCCAGGAGATCTGCCTTTGTGCGCTGTTCTTCCTGGCACGAGATCAGAACGGAAATGTTGCGGCGTTGCCGCAGGCGATTCTCATGATCGTCCTGATCGTGTGCACGGTGCGTTTGGCTACCTCCTCCTGGAAGCTAACCCCGCAGGCCGCCACGCATTACGTCCTGATCGTGTCGTACAAGCCGCTCATCCATTCCCTCCCGCTATCGCTCGCGCACCTGTCATACGGCATGCCAAAGGAGACGGGACACGAGGGCAGCGTTATCGGCGAGTATACAGAGGATCACGACAACTCGTCCACCGAGCACCTGACAAAGCCTCCGAAGATTTCGCTTCCGCCCTCGCCCCCTCCACCTGGCGCAACGACTACGGACGGAGCATTTACGCCCGAGAAGCAGACGTACCAACCGGACGCAGCGGCCTCGGCAGAGAATGGCACTTCATCATCGACCACGCCTGTCAACGCCGAACAGTCAGACCAGATGCCGGCCGCACGGGACTTTGCGTTCCCCGCGGACGGTATCGACGACGCGCAGTACCCTCCTCCGACCTCCCAGGCTCCAGGCGATGGTCCAGAGCATACCGACGGCGTCGCTACGGCTCCAGGCGCTCCGGTCGGATCGACCCACCCCGAAGCCCTCGAGATGGGCACTTTGGGCCAGCACCCCGAACCGGAAAACGAGGATGACAGGGAATACCCGTACTTTGCCGTTCCCGGCGGACCGGGCGTCCAGCGACTCGAAGAGGAAGACGAGAACGACCCGAATGCCTTTTTCCACCCCGCGACGAAGGAGCCAATGCGGGTATTGTGGCTTCCACGGGACGAGTTGGGCCTTTGTGAGGCGGAGATCGAGGCGAATAGGAAGATTGGGATACCATCGGTGCACCGTTATGCGGTGCTGAATCGCAAGGTAGGTGGTGTGGAATACAGGGGCAGGATGGACGGTGCTGACTTGTAGGGACGACTGCAGATCTCGGGCCCGCCGCCTGATCAGTTCTAAGCGGGGATATAGGTGGAATGCTTGGTACGAGTATGATGATGGTACGAGGAACGATTAGACACGCATGCATATAGTACGACCGCGCTACAGGCCGTCGCGGGTGGTCATGCAGGTGAGGTGGAAAGGGAGAGGCGACCGTCTCCGGTAATGTCATACAAAGGTTGTAATTGCTGTGGATTACGCCCGGTAATGTCGCCTGCCCGGCCGACGCGTCGCGTCCACAAAAGTTGGCCAAAGTGAGCGTCAGGTCTTCGGATCGCTGGCTGCAGCGCAACATAGTCCAACATGTTCATCGCTATCGTGGGCACGCCCTCGTCCGGGAAGAACACCATCCTGGACTACCTGATCGTGACGCATGGCTTCGAGCGTATTGGTTTGTCCTCGCCCAAGGACGTCATGGCGGCGGCGAGGGTGGTCAGTCCAGCTTCCGCCCATGCGTGGCCAACTAGCTGATGGTAGCAATCGACCCAGCTCGAGACGCCCCCGATAGAGAGCTTGTCCATCTCCTCGGCGTCTACGCCATCACTTGTAAGCTTGACCCAGCTTTATGAAGGGAACAGGGCTCACGCCAGCCGCCGACCACGCCCTCAGTCTCTACCTTCCCCGACGCCGCAACGATGCTCGACCACGTCACGCGCAACTGGCGCTCCAACCTCGTCACGACGGACCTGACGACATACGACGACGTTCGGCCATTCATGAAACGCCCTTTCTTCATGCTCCTCAGCGTGGACGGTCCGCTTCGCACCCGGTTTCGGCGAGAGAGGTCGTGAGCTCCTCTCCGCCAGGCATTGACTGCAAGCTGACGTCCAGGCGGCGCGCGGACCTTACGCTCGATGCATTCGTAGACGAGCACGACCTGCTCATGAACGGCCCGAGCCGGTCAAACGATGTCCCGCTCGACATCTTGGCCAAGCACCCGCAAACGGACTTTAGGCGGATACAAGCCGTGGCCACATTGCAGATCTGCAACGACTTCCCCCGCGTCGAGGGGCTGTGGGCGTACCTGGACCAGCTGGACTTGATGAACGAGGAGAGGCTGCGGCCCGGGTGGGACACGTACTTTATGGTGAGTCGATGCGCTCCCGAAAGTGCTGCGAAACTCACGACAGACCCTGGCAAGTCTTGCCAGCCATCGGTCAAACTGCATGAAGCGGCGCGTAGGCGCTCTGCTCGTCCGGTCGAAGCGGATCCTGTCGACGGGGTACAACGGCACTGCACGGAACACGCGCAACTGCAATGAGGGCGGATGTTCGCGGTGCAATGGCTCGGCCAGAGGCGGCGAGGCTCGTGAGCTTCTCCTTCCTGACCCGACCTGAGGCGCACAGCTGAACGGCAGTCAACGAGTGTCTCTGTCTCCATGCCGAGGAGAATGCCCTGCTGGAGGCGGGGAAGGAACGCATCGGAGAGGACTCCATCTTGTACTGCAACACGTGAGTCTGACACCCTTGCCGTGAGGCTTGAGGTGCGTCGGCTGCCCGAGTCTCGCTCGCTGACCTCCAAGGTGCCCATGCCTCCGCTGTTCCGTCAAGATCGTCCAGTGCGGAGTGCGCGAGGTCGTGTACAACCAGTCGTACAGCATGGACGAGGCTTCAGCCCGGGTCTTCCAGGAAGCAGGGGTCGTTCTCCGTCGGCTGCAGATAACGACCGACATCCACGCATCCTTGCTGTGATAGACTGCCGGACCGCGCACACCACAATCACCCAACCTCATAGCTCACGCCACATTCGCACCATCATAGTACATCACATGCATTATCGCTACAACGTCAAAGGTCGTGTAAGATCGTGCGGGCATTGGAGCGTATCTCCAGCTTGTCGTCCTTGAGATACCCCCACACGCCCCGTCCATCACCCATCGTAGCCGTCATGACCACCCACAAAGCATCTCCGTCGCGCCTGCCCAGGTCTGCATACAGCTGCACCGCTTTCGCCTGTATCTCCTCGTGCGCTCGCTTGTCAATGAACGGCCGGAACAGGATCATCATATCCCACAGCACATTGTCATCGACCGGCACCTCCCTCGCCACGAATGTCGCAATGGCCAGTGTAGCCAGATGCAGCCGATGCGAGACCGTCCACTGACTAGTCGTCCCCACTGCGCCCTTGCGCGCCAACGCCGACCGCGCATCAATGTTCTGCTGACTCGCCATGATCTTCTTCAACTTTGGCCATGCTTGATCCAATACCCGGCGGGACATAAAGTCCCCGACGTGCGCGCATAGACTCGCAATCACCTCCGCCGCTTCCGTCACGACATAGGGCAAGGGATCATCCAAGCGAAGCAGGATGATACCCCATGATCGGTCGACAAGCGGCAAGAGCTCGGACTCTCGGTTGCCCGACGCCAGAACGGGGATCGCATTTGAGATGAGCGAGAGAATACGCGCGCGGAGAAAGGGCGAGCGGTGCGAGAGGAAGTTGAGCGATTTATCCAGGATCTGCGTTGTGATTTCCTGTGAGCGGGTCGGCTTCTCCTCAGGCTCGTCCATCGGCGTATCCTGCTCCGGGTCCGGCTGGTCCTCCGCTCCTGGGGCATTCTTTCCCCAAGCATGATTAGGTGCGCGGTCGAGGATATCGTTGACTGCGTCTGATCTCGTTTTTTGCCGATCGTTCCACCACTTTGTAAAGTTGGCAAAGTCGTCCTCTGGGTTGGGCGGCTTGCCCACCCGGTTCAGTTCCGCCAGCTTCTGCTTACGCTCAGGGCTGACGTCTTGCGACGATACATCGTCCGACATGACATCTACGAGCGTGACCAGCACAGCAAGCAGCCCGCTCGCCAAGACTTCGTAGCCGTGGTAGTCGTCCAGCGCGTCAAAGATTTCGTCGACGATGTCATGCACGAGCGGAACAATCTCTGACCGGGTCAAGCGAATCATCGCGATGAGTACGAGCGGAGCCGTGGGCGACAATCGAGCCGGCGTGAGGCGCTGCGAGACGACATTGATGACGTAGTCGACGTTGTCGAGGATGAGGTTCTGCACACTCGCATAACCGGTATTGTATGCAACTTGACCAAGGGCCGTCTCCGCAAAAGTGTTGACGACAGCGTGCGGCGAGGCGAGTTGCGCGAGGATGGTGTACAAGACGGTAAGCAGTAGAGGACGGAATGCCGACGAAAGGATTTTCGATGTCGTAGCGAGGGTCGACAGCGACACGGAGGTGAGCAGAACGCGTTGAGCCTGAACATGTAATCGTCTCGTTTCCTTTGCCGCGTGTGTATCCGGTCGCGATGGTCGATCCAGTAGCGTAGTGACCACATCCAGCCCTTTCGTGCGTTCCACAGGGATCAGCGCCTCGCTCACTTCCTCCTCGGCCGGGATGTCCATGTCGACGTCGTCGTCGTCGTCATCATCCTCCGCTTCTTCCATCGCGACGATGATTCGAGTAATCTCCTTGGCCATCTTCCGCGTAGCCTTGCCAACTTTCCCCTCGGACCCTTGTTCTTGACCTTTGGCGATTCCCTCGAGCAGCAGCTGTGCGACCCACAGCGCCGAAACCGCTTTCGCTGGGTTGTCCGCCCGCTTTGCCTTGGCCAGGAGCACAAAATGCTCGACCGCGTGCAGTGCGGATTCACCACCAGCTGCTCCTAGCGACACCAGCGCCGTCTTGACCGCTTTGATCGTGTTTTCGGATTCAATGTACCGCAATGGCAGTTCCGGGAATGATGACGCTGATCCGCTTGAGCCTTCGAGCAGCAGGGGTAAGCTAGACCCAAGCAGTCCACCCATCCAGCCTTTCTCGGCTGACTGGGCCGCAGAAGCTCCCATGGAGCTCCATCCGGTCGGGCGTCCGAATTCCAAGCAGTCGAGCAGAGCCCAGCCCCAGCGCTCCACCTTGCCCCGTGGGCCAAGCAGATCCGCTATTGGATTGATGGTTGATTGCGCCCCTGTCGAGTCGGCAATGGCAGTAAGGAGGCTGGCGGCTTCGAGCACCTTGCTTTCGTGGTGTGCGACGATGAGGCGGGGGAGCGCGTTGACAGCTTCGCCGAGAAGATCGATGAGCGCCGCGTCGAGCTCGAGGCGGTTGTCGGCCGACAGCAGTGAGCGAAGGTTGATGCCGGCAACATCCCGCACGAGGTCAAAGTCATCACGTGTAAGTCGAAGGAGTGAAGACAAGGCGAACGGCGCGAGTTGGGGAAGCGAAAGGTGACACCGAGACAATAGGGCGAAGGCGAGAGAGGCAGCAGCTTGGCGAGCGAGGTGCGAGGGGTGAGAAGCGAGAGATGACAGAATCGGTCGGATGGTGGTGAACAGCTGCGCCGACGTGAAATCGAGGTAAGATTTTGTAAGGGGCGGGAATGGGTCTTTTCCGCCTAGCGTAGATGTGCTCGGTGTTGGTGACGGCGGGACCTCGCTCCTCGCTTCCCAGTCCTCTGCCAGCTCCTCGAGGTCGTCTACTCCAGCTCGCAGTATGCCCAGGCGCTGCAAATCGATGTCTGAGAGGGTGGCT
Organism: Papiliotrema terrestris; assembly: GCA_019857685.1. Taxonomy (NCBI): domain Eukaryota; kingdom Fungi; phylum Basidiomycota; class Tremellomycetes; order Tremellales; family Rhynchogastremaceae; genus Papiliotrema; species Papiliotrema terrestris. The sequence goes on from JAHXHD010000697.1 coordinate 38,854, forward strand.
GTTATGATCGTCTCCGCCAGGCCAGCTGCTCGGGATGCCACTTCGCCCTTGAGCAACGAGCTGTTCGTGAAGAGCTTTGACACGGAGCTGATTGTCCCGGGGAGCACCGAAGCGAGGACGGAGTGCTGACCGGGAAGGTAGGTGGTGATGAGCGAGCGGAGTAGACCCAAAGCTGAGAGCTGGAGCGGGCCATGTGGAGGGGAGGGGGAGATGAGCGCCAGTAAGAGCGTGATCGTGTGAAAAAGCGTCGGCATGAGGGGCGACTTTGGTGATGATACCTTGCCGAGCATGTCGGATCGGGGGTGCTGTACGACGGGCGATAGTAGCTCATCGAGGAGGATGACTGCTTGCAGCTGCACTTCCTGTCCGACCTCTTTGCCTTTCCCTTTCCCGCCATCTACCACTCGAGGTGCGACTGACGATGTCGTAAACTTCCAGAGCTGCTCCCATGCTCCCAAATCCATGCCACCTGGTTGACCCTTCCATACGCCAACAAGGAGCCCTAGCAATCGAAATGTCGATTCGAGGAACAGGTCCGGAAGGGAGAGCGGATCGTGATGCCGCAGGATCTGGGTTACGGGGAAGAGGACATAGTTGATCATGCTAGGGGTGAAGGCTGAGGGTGGGACCGATCTGAGCGCCTTGTCGAGCGTATCGACGAGTCCAGCGTGGGCAGAATATGATGTAGGAGGCGATGCCGCTATGGCCATGAGCGAGACACATGTGGGCTTGACCTGCTCGTAAGCGGTGGATAATGTCATCTTCCCGTACCTTTCGGAAAGCGTCCATCTTGGCTCGGTCGGCTTCGCCGCCGGGTCCTATCGGCCGGCCTGACATGGGTGAAGATGTCGCTATGGGGCGCCCAGGGGTCTGAGACTGAGCATGGTGGCCATTTGTGAGATGCACCGAGGACATGCTCCTTTGTGTCGACGATGAGGAACAAGTGATCAACCTGGACCGAAATCAGTCGACGGACCGGAACACTCGAGGTGGAGGTTGGAGGGCGATTACACTGGGGGTTGTATTTGTGCCTGAGGTTGTAATCCCCCTATTAGCGGGGTCAAATAGAGTTGTAATCACACGCGTCAATGTCACCACGGACCCGGCTCGTCACCGTTCCAGGCCATCCTCTGTTTCCCCCAAGTATCAGTATACCCCGTATTCTGTTGTATAGACCACTCCTCTCATTATGGCCGACGTCAAAGACCCAAAGATTGCCGAGGGTGAGCTCCTCTGCGCCCGTTCTGATCGCCGATAAGCTCACGCCAGCGTACGAGAAGGTCCGGAGCAACAACGACGAGCTCACCTGGCTCTTGCTCGACTATGAGGTGAGCTGTTGGTCTCCGCGCAACACGGGGCTGCCAGGCTCTCGCATGAGAATCCATAAGAGTGCGGCTGACTTGCAGTCGGACAAGTCCAACACCCTCACTCTTTCAGACACCGGCTCGGGCGACCTGGCCGAGTTCACCTCCAAGCTCCAGCCTCAACGGGCTTCGTTCGGCTACGTCCGCGTCAAGTACGCCAACGACGACCACTCGTTCCGGGAGAAGTTTTGTCTCGTCATCTGGATCGGCGAAGAGGTCAAGGTCATGCGGAGGGCGAGGGTGCGCTGTCGACGCGCAGAGCGATGAGTGATAGCTCACACCCCAGGTCTCGGTACACGCAGCGGACGTGAAGAATGTGCTGCGAACGTACTCTATCGAGGTGTCGGCCTCGACGCCCGCGGACTTGAAAGAGGTGAGCTCCGCTCATGGCCTTTTTGCGCCGCAGCTGACGTTCAGGACGAAATCGTTCAGCGTATGCGACGGGCTGGAGGAGCCAACTACGACCGATCCAAGTTTGATTAACGCGCCGAGGACAATCGGGTACCAAGGGGAATCTAGCGCGCAAGGCTTTAGTTGTCGGTCACATCAACGCCTAGTTCAGAGCATCACGATGCAATCAAGCTGCCCGAATGAACGCGTGCCGCTTAGACCGGATCCACACAGGGGGTCGGTGTCGGTGGGCCAGACAGGGATAAACCTGGACCGTGTCGAGTGTACCTTTGCGCCGAGTCTCATCATGCCGGACGATATGATATATGCTGCATTTCTGCCAATGATACACTACCACACCCCATTCTCCCGCAAATGCAAGACACACTCCGGCCCCATTCACAATGCCCCTTACACAGGCGAGGGGAGGAGCATTCGTCGCGGGTCCTCGAGGTACTCCTTGATCCGAACTGGGAGTCAGTTGTTGCCCCGCTAACATGACTACCGGACGCACCAAGGAACGTAACGGCTTCTCGGCCATCCAGCAGTCGGTGGTCGTAAGTGAGAGCAACAACCATGATGGGTCGGATGACGATTTGTCCGTTGACAACAACCGGCTTCTCCTTGATGGCGTGCATACCGAGGACAGCAGCTTGGGGCAAGTTGATACTGCTCGTCAGCGCGCGAAACGCTCGGCAGTGGCTGAGCTTACATGGGGGTACCGTAGAGCGAGCCGAAGACACCGCCGTTCGAGATGGTGAACGATCCGCCGGACATGTCCTCGATGCCGAGCTTGTTATCACGCGCCTAAGCGTCAGCTGCTGCTTGATGTCGAAACACCCGCGAGCTGACCTTTTTGCCGAGCTCCGCAATCGCCTTTTCAATGTCAACCAAACCCATGGCCTCGGCGTTTCGCACGACCGGGGTTACGAGACCCTTTGGCGTAGCCACGGCAACGCTCAGGTCGACGTAATCGCGGTAGACAATCGAGTCACCCTCGATGGAAGCGTTCGCGGCTGGGATCTCCTTGAGCGCCAAGACGGAAGCTCGAGCAAACGCAGACATGAAACCAAGCTTGACGCCCTCGTTCTTGAGCACGCCGTCCTTGTACAGTTTTCGGAAGTCCATGATCGACGACATGTCAATCTCGTTGAACGTCGTCAGCGAGGCAGCGGCGTTTTGCGAGGCCTTCAGGCGTTGGGCGATGGTCTGTCGCATTCGGGACATCTTGACCTGGGGTCAGCGCAGGTCTGCCTCAGATGCACCCACCCTAGTCTCGTTCCTCGTTCCGATGGACTTTGCTCCACTTCCCTCCTCCTTGGGCTGCGGCTTCGGTGCCGGCTTCTCCTCCTTCTTCGGCGCGGGCTTCTCCTCGGAGCTCTTCTCGAGCTTGGGGGCCTTCTCCTCCTGCTTCTTGTGCGTGTCCTCGGGAGCATTCTTCTCCTTTTGCGCGGCGGGGGCAGCCTCGTCCTTGTTGCCCTCCTCCGGGCTCTTGGGCTCGGATCGAGCGCCGCCGGCAGGCTTGGCCTTGGGTGCGTCGTCCTTGGCTGGCTCTCCGCCCTCTCCAGGCTCAATTCGAAGCAAGTCTTGGCCGACCGCGACCGTGTCCTCCTCGTTGACGAGGAACTCGACGATCTTTCCGGACATGGGAGCGTTGACAGAGACGTCGATCTGGGGTGAGCCAAGGAGCACAGGCAAGAGGCAAGTCCGGGCTGGCTCACCTTGTCCGTCTCGATGGTCGCAATCTCCTCATCCTGGCTGACGCTATCTCCGACCTGTTTCGTCCATTGTTTCAGCGTTCCCTCCGTGATGGACTCGGCCTGGGGCGTCAGCTTGTCTCGAGCGGTAAGTGTAGCCGCTGGCTGACCATTTGCGGGACCTTGACGGTCTCGACTGTCTGTCAGCTTGGCGCCCGAGATTTCCTGTTTCCACGCACCAAGTCGCGAAGCGGAAGAGTGGAAAGCGGCGCGGGAGAGAGTGGAAGGGACAGCAGGCAAACGTGAGCTGTTGTGTGAGCCACAAATTACTACCCTGTACCACAGCCCGCTCACATGTTCGACCGGGTGACAACACGGGCAGAGGCCATTCCTCGGACGCTGGTACTTCGTACGGCTTTCGTCGAGGCCATGGCTGACCGCGAGGCGGTGGCGATGCATCGGGCAGGTGTTCGTATCATCGTGGGGTGGGTGAGGAGGGAGGTCGAGTCGCGAGATGCGTGCAAGAGGGGTCGAGTGGGTTTAATGGATGTGACTGTGGGTCGAATGGGATACGCAGGGTTTGGTTTTGCTTTGCCTGCCTGGTATTCGACACGGTTTCCGCCGTCATCGCTTGACGCCGATGACTCGCGGATGGATCGCCGCCCATTTCCGACGACCGTCACGTGATCACACGGAACACCGACTGCTGTCCCGAGTACGGGCCAAGTACTGGTGTGTATCACAGCTGCATCTCGTATATGTCACACTCTGGGATGAGATGGCCCATCAGCTGCTGCAAGAGGTCGCACCATTCCCAAAAGAGGGGGAAAAGAGAGAAGAAGGCAAGGAGGGGAGTTGCTACTCGTCATGGTTATCGTCCAGCAGCTCGAAGAAATTGTCTTCTTCTCGTCAATCGCCAGATTCACCGAGCTCTGGCTTGATGTCTCGATTGAGGTTGAGCAGAAATGCAACCTCGCCGCCGGACGCCGCAGTTTTGAGTCCCCCGCTGAATCGTTCCGCTTCGGTGAGATCAGCTCCGCTTTCGCTGCGCTCGATCTTCACACCTTGCCTCCCCGCCACGCTACGGGAACCCTCCACCCCGGCCTCGTCTGCTCCGTCCTCGTCGTCTCCGCCATCCTCGCTGTCGTCTTCGGTGTCCTTCGCCCCGCTCGGACCGACATGTCTGGACAGTTCCCCGAGCCTGGAGCTGTCCAGCCTTCCCTCTCTCCTAGCCTTCGCCGACAACCTTCCCTGCTTGGAACCGGGCACAAGGGTGACCTTATCGGCAACGACGGACAGAGGACTATCGACGCCCTGCACATGCCAGTTGTTTTTCGTCGAAGTGGCCAAGGGACAAGCCATCGCGTTCACGAAGCGGATCTTGGACGCCCATTCCAAGTAGGCAAACTCGAGCTTGGCGATGGACCGAGTCGCGACTGCATCTACCCGGGCTATTCGGCTCGCCAGGATATCGGTTCTCGGCGATCTAACGGTTGGCTGGTTGTCGAATGTATCGTACGTCGTCGGATCGATGCGGGAGGCTTGCAGTTGGGCACCGATTGCCTGAAGTCAGCTGCCACCACCCCCTGTCAGGTCCGTGTTCACCTCTCTGGAGTCCCGGTACAGCTCGCCCACCGCTAGAGCCGCAGCGTTCACATCACGGTCCATCTCGTAAGGGTATGATCGGCAGTACTGGGCGTCAGCGCCTGTAGGGAAGCTTGTCTGAGCGGGATGTCCAACTCACTCGCAGTGGGACAACTGTGTCCCTCTCGGCTCTGAGCGCGATTGCCTGGGAGACCAAAGCCGGCTCGATGAACTGCCAGAGGCTTGCTTCGAAGATGTTAAATGCCTGTCTTCAGATTGCCAGCTCACGCGGCGACCCCGCCAACTTACCTGCTCGTTCTCCAGACCCAACATAGCCATCAAACTCGCTTTCACGGCACCGGTCGCGAGGACGAACATGTTCTCGTGGCGCAAACTCCCATCGGGGAGGATGCGACCACGCGACAGCAGCTCCGAAAGCTGTTCGAATCCGGCCAGACCGTCGGCCAGCATGTCAAGGCTGGTTGTCAGTGACTTCGTGGTCGTCCGTGAGGCTCACCGAGTCCGTCGAGCTGGCTCCTCCTCCAGCGAGTCCAGCACCCTTCCAGCAGGTCCCACACCCAGGACTTCATCGCTCCTTTTGGCAATCCTCTAAACCCTGTGCCCGATGCGATCCGCCACTGACGTGCATGCCTGCCAGAACGCTTCTCGCAGATCGAAGGACTCCACCTCTTCGCGGTCCGCAGCACTGCGCTTGGTCTCACCCCGGACCGTGTTCCTCCGGGTGTTGTTCAGACGATCCCACATCATGCTTTTACGGAACGTTTGTGGCGAAGGGAAGTCTGAAAACTCCCCTCCGGTTGTGACTTGCAGCGCGTCACACCGGCAACCAGGGGGGATGGATGATGAAAGCGGAGAAAGGGTTGTGGGTGTTTGTAACCTGTGCCCCCCCGGAGAACACGATGACGCTGGCGTACTGAAAGAGGACCTTGATCGACCTGATGAAAACGTCTCTCGAGTACAGGAGTTTCGCCCTGGAATCGAAGTTCGGCTTGATATGGCGCAAGATGATGGCGATGTCGTACAGGAGGTCCCGCCGGCCATCGGTCAGCTTAGGTACGGGCTTCCCCCTGGGGATCACCCAGTGAGCGTGAGCGGGCATGGTCGGCTGGTCCTGGGGATTGTACCAGTTGAAGGGGGGGTGCTTGGGCGGTGAGCGCTTTTGTCGTTACTCGCCAGAGTCGTACGAAGGCCTTATGCCTAGCAGACGAGGGATATTCGAGGAGAAAGGTGGTGTAGGTTGAACATGAACCTGAGAACTAGACTCGAAGGAGGGTCGTACAAGGACGGGATCAACACCGGTGATAACAGCTGCAGCTGGCCGTCACCAGTTTCTGAACCTCGTCGCCACCCAATATGCAGGTTGTACCGTGAGTTGTATCAGTCTTCAGGCGCCATCATACGTGCTTGATATCAGACAATATGCCGAGTCGCTCATACACAAGCTGCACCGAAGACCGCTTGTCGCCGTGCCCAGGCGCATGTCACATTTTGCATACAATTCTATCATCAACGCCTCGACCGCGAGCGATTATGTCTATGGTCCGTAGCAGCTCCCCCGTTGTGTCATCTGCTTCAGCACAGCCACCCCTGCGGTCCCGAGTGTCGAAACTGAAGCCACCAGACGTTAGGGGGTCAGGAGCGGGCTCAAATCGTCTGGTGTTGGGGGCGGGGAAGTTCATCAGATCGAGGTCGAGCGCTTTGAATGTGGGGACCTGAAGCGGGGAGAGGGCCTCTTGATCACCCGGCATCTTCTCCGACCGGTTGATCTCTCGCCCGAGAACCTTTGCTGAGTGCCTACAGGATCCAGCAGAGTCTGTGAGCGGGTGCCTTAGACCCTGACAAGATCAATCTAAGTGAACTTGTACATCTCCACGTGTCGCCTGACCCTCATCTCAAACCCCCTTCGGCGAGAACCCTCGTCCAAGGGTTTCCATCCCATCCAATAACAGCTGTCCTGACGCCTGAATGCACGTGAAGCCGTTGCATTTCCCCTTGCTTGAACAACCGTGGATCGACTTCAGATGTCCGGCGATCTTGGTGTCATGCTGCCACGGCATCAGCTCATAGATATGCTTGGGGCAATGACGGGGAGAAGTCGGCAGAAGGCACTCGACGGATTTCTTGCCGACGTTGTCGTGAATAGGGTCTCTTTTGATGAGCTGACTGTCAGTCTCCGAGAGCAGAGGTCATGGCAGTGGTTGCTCAGCCGTCGACCCAAGAGGAGCAAACTGGTGACTTGGTCGGCGGTCATCGTCGCGCTGCCATTGTCCAGATAGTCTGGACCGCACCAAGTCTTCTCAGGATCGGGAATATCGCCCGAATCCCTGTGCGCTATCCTTGTCTCTCGCCGAGAAGGGCGGCGATGTTGCTAGAAGCGGTAGGGAGGCGAACTCGAGCGAATTCAGGGAGAAGGATAAAACTGCCACACAGGTCGGACATCGCCGCCGCTCGTCGATCCATTGTGCATTGCCCTGCTCCTGCTCGTGGTAGTAACATGTATATGCCATGCAGTAATCATACACTCATGCATGGGCATGCACTGCCAAGTGACGCTGGCGCAGTCGGGGGAAAGGGAGCCGGAGGGCAGGGGAGGTGAGATTGTCGAGCCGCAGAGCGACTGGGATGCCGGTCCCGCCCGGGTATTTTATTGTCCTTGAAACTGTATCTCGGACATGCGACGAGATGTTGACACGACACCCGGCGTTCATGTCACCGGCTCATCAAGAGTCGTGATGGTGATGCGACGTATCTCGATTAGGACGAGATGCTGAGAGGCGACGAGCAGGAGTATATGAAGCATGCTCACGAGCTTTACTGATATACTCATCCGCCTGCAACTGCTGCTGCCTCGAGCACACTCACAACGCCAACCGCCTTCAAGTCACAATCTTGACCTACGATGTACCCCTCTCGGCCAGCTCCTTCCCCGCCCAAGGGTGCATCGCTGCCGCCGAATCACCCGTTCGCAACCTACTACATCCCCCCGCATCACACTAGTCACTCGGTCTCGTCCTTCGCTACGTCGTCTCCGCCAACCTCGCCCAAGGGTGCGGCATGTGCTTCACGATCCCGACGATCTCAGAGCCCAACGGCATCTTCGTCACCGCCGGCCCGGACCATCACCCACCTTGCACCGGACCGTACGCCCACCTTCCTCCCTGCCGAGCTGGCGATCTTCGACCACAAGTCCCGTCAAACGCTACTATACGACTTCGAGTTCATCGCTGGGAAGAAGCTTTCCTTCCCGTTCATCAACAGATTGCTCAGCGATAAGGGGAACAAAGGAGAGGAGCGGACGCGGGGCTCGTGTGGAGGTTCAGACTGAAGGGTCGGTACATGATGTGAGGAGATGCACCCGACACTGTCGCTATGTTTGCTGTGATACCCTCCGTTCTCGACCTCGCCAGCTCGCTCTCGATGCGTAAGCTTGAGGAGATGTAGAGATCACTTTGTGCATCGATGCACGAAAGCAACCGGGTTCGCGACCATTAAGGCCCTGTAGCAAACGGGTTGAATATCATTGGTTGGAAAGTGCCACATCGGAATTCCGCAACTGAAATCGCACCCACCGCTGCACGCTCTTCGCCGCTCACCTTCAATGCCTTGATCGTGGTTGGTCCATACTTCTATACACCCTTACTCATCCCCCTCATCATGCTCCGTCGATTCGCATCAAAGTCGGTCTCGAGGAGGCTGGCGGTCAACGCTCAGGGTGGGTTTGGATGAAGGAGGACAAAAAGAAGCAATCGCTCACTCGCAGCCGCTCGGTCTTTCGCTTCGACCCGACCCCGATTGGCGGACGTCACGCTTACGATCGATGGCAAGGAGGTGACCGTTCCCCAGGGTGGGTAGTACTGTGACTTCAACTGCCGCACTGACAAGCAGGAACCGCCTTGATCCAAGCATGTGAGCAGGCTGGCGCGAACGTCCCTCGATTCTGCTACCACGACCGACTGGCCATCGCCGGAAACTGCCGAATGTGTCTGGTCGAGGTCGAGCGGTCGCCAAAACCTGTCGCTTCGTGCGCCATGCCCGCGATGCCCGGATCAAAGGTCTTCACCAACACCCCGCTCGTCCACAAGGCCCGAGAAGGTGTCATGGAGTTCCTGCTCGCCAACCACCCCCTCGACTGCCCGATTTGCGACCAGGGAGGAGAGTGCGATTTGCAGGACCAGTCAATGCGATACGGCTCCGACCGAACGCGTTTCCACGAGATCACAGGCAAGCGGGCTGTGGAGAACAAGGACCTTGGACCGATTGTCAAGACGTCGATGAACCGGTGTATCCAGTGCACTCGATGTGTCCGATTCGCCAACGACGTTGCTGGTGTCGAGGAATTTGGAACGACCGGGCGAGGAAACGACCTGCAGATCGGTACCTACATTGAGCGGACCGTCGACTCGGAGATGTCTGGGAACATCATTGACTTGTGCCCCGTCGGCGCGCTCACGTCGAAGCCGTACGCTTTCCAGGCCAGGCCGTGGGAGCTGAAGAAGACGGAGAGCGTGGACGTGCTCGACGCCGTTGGATCGAACATCCGGGTCGACTCGCGAGGTGTGCAGGTTATGCGGATCCAGCCCAAGATCAACGACGAGATCAATGAGGAGTGGATCAACGACAAGACGCGATACGCCTACGACGGTCTGAAGTACCAGCGACTCACCCACCCCCTCATCCGGGAGGGCGAGCGATTCGTCCCGGCTACGTGGGAGGAGGCGATGGACAAGATCAGGCATGGACTGCAGGCTTCGGGCGCCAAGGGCGACGAAGTCAAGGCGGTTGCCGGACACCTCGCGGACACCGAGTCGCTCGTCGCGCTGAAGGATTTGGTCAACAAGCTTGGATCGGAGAACCTGACTCTGGATCAAAGCTTGGGTGACGCTCCGCCCCAAACCGGCGTCGACGTCCGATCCAACTACCTCTTCAACACCGGTATCGAGAACGTCGGCGATGCCGACGCGGTCCTGCTCATCGGCACCAACCCCCGACACGAGGCCGCCATCATCAACACGCGATTCCGAAAATCGTACCTGCAAACCGGTGCTGAGTTTGGTCTCATCGGCGAGCACTTCGATTCTGTGTTCGAGTACGCCCACGTCGGCAAGTCGGCGCAGGACGTCGAGGCTTTCTTGAGCGGCAAGGGCAAGGGCGACTTTGCTAAGGTGTGGAAGGAGGCCAAGAAGCCGTTGATCATTGTCGGAAGCCACGTCGTCGAGGGCAAGGACGGCGCCGCCGTGCTCAAGGCGGTGTCCAAGCACGTCCTGGACAACGCCAACCGATTCGTCACGCCAGAATGGAACGGATTCTCGGTCCTGCAGCGAGCTGCCTCGCGCGCTGCCGCCTATGACCTCGGCTTCACCCCTTCGTCCGCTTCCACGTCGGTTCAGCCCAAGTTTGTCTACCTCCTCAACGCCGACGAGATCGACCCTGCCACCATCCCCGAGTCCGCGTTCGTCGTGTACCAGGGACACCACGGTGATCTCGGTGCGCAGTTTGCCGATGTCTGCTTGCCCGGCGCGGCGTACACCGAGAAGAGCGCGACGTGGGTGAACACGGAGGGACGAAGTCAGTTGGGACGAACGGCTGTGCCACCGCCAGGTGCTGCCCGGGAGGACTGGAAGATCATCCGGTGAGCCAGTCACACCTTTTTCTTCCTTGGGCAACGCTAACCCCAGTGCCCTCTCCGAGGTCGTCGGTCAGCCATTACCATACGACGACGTCCTGCAGATTCGAGATCGACTCTGGGACGTCTCCCCGACGCTGGTCCGATACGACGCCGTCGAGCCTCCCTCCGAGGCCGTCCTCAAGGCCGGTCTCACGTCCCTTGCCAACGCCAAGACCGCCGCTGCCTCTTCATCACTCCTCAAGAAGCCCATCTCCGACTTCTACCGCACAGATCCCATCTCTCGAGCCAGTGTCACGATGGCGAGCTGCTCCAAGGCCTTCACGAAGAAGGACTACGACATCGCGGCGGTGGATGAGGCGGGAGGCGCGCAAGCCAGTTACGCTTAGAGAGGTACAGGTAGAGCGGAGTGCAGGGAGCGGGCAGGGATAGATACCCGGAGTTTATGATCATTGGCAGCATTATTGTACCACATGCAGATATCAGATATCGAAACATGGGCACTGCGGGCGAGGACAGGCGGCCACGGTCAGTGCTTGCGTGAAGATGCACGATGCACGAGTAGCCTTTTCTAGACTTGTGAGAGTACCCCATGTGGCGAGGCGAACAAGCCAGGGAGAACGAGGGTGTGGAGAGGACATGCATCGGAAAGAAGGAAGCAGAGAGGAATGTTGAGAGCAAAGGGGTGCATCCGGCGGAACACATAGCGTCATGGAGGAACGGACCCAGCGGGCTTCACCGAGCCAATCAATTGGGAGCTGGGGGACTCCGGGGAAGCGAGGAGGTTGTACAGGGACAGAACGGATGGAGCAGTGAGACCAGTACGGTGTGGTGTGACAGTGACACTTCGGAAAAGGGGTGGTGGGGGGCATGTCGGCAGGGATGAATGGACGCTTCCCCATTGTGTGAGCCTCGTTGGCTCGACCCTTCGTTACCGTTGGATATAAACTTCATTTGTCCGCGCAAATGCGGCTCCATCGGTGGAGTGAAAGCATTCTTTGATGGTACAACCTTCACGCCACAGAAGAGCCTCCTCTGACCCCGGCCCTCCTTCGCCGCTGGACGACTTCTACCATTTTCCCACAGGGATGCAGTCTCTCTTTCCCTCCTGGCCCATGCCTTACACGTTCCTTGTTCCTTAGCCATGCATTGTATCTGCCCGCCCTTACACAACGGATGACCTTGCAAGACTGCTGGACTGAACTGCATGAAAGGGCTTCGCAACTTGTCACCAGGTTTCCCTCCATACGGCTCATTTTCTTGCCCCCACTTTACCTCTTTGATAACCATCACGATCGAGAACCCAATATTGACACCCCTGCCAAGCGCGGACTCGACATCTCGTCAGTTCATACCGTCCCACGGTGAAGTTTCGAGAAGAATAGGAACCGGATGTGGTCTCCGCTCCCAAGCTTATCCCCCACTACATCGACCTTTGGGCATGTCTTCCCCGCATCCCTCTTCCTGCTCTTACCTGGGAAAACGGAGTAAGGGACGCGTATGCATGTCTGCCCAGTGTAAAGATACCACCCGCACATGCATGCTTGCTCAGCATCCGAGTGCAAGATGGGAGCGGTGGCGGCGGCAATATCCGCCGAGGGAACGTGGCGGGCCGGACTCTGCTCTATCCTCCCCTTCTCTTGACCCATGCTCTCGTGGCAATGGTCCCCCACGCAACTTGCAAACTTTGTATATTAAACCTGTAGCTGGCTCCAAACGCCTGTGTGCAGTTCAGTCCCGACCATTCGTCGTCCATCGGGAATGAGGGGCGGCATCAACGTCAAACGGAGGGGTCGACTTCAGGTGTCCCAGAATCATTGTTTATAACGCTATGTGATGCCTGCTGGCTTTCGGCCCCTTCGGGGTGCCACAAGATAAAATTGGAACGATACAGAGAAGATTAGCATTGCCCGTGAGTTACTTAGGTTCGACCCTCTCGACAGCGCTCCCCTCTGTCGACGGTCCTCCAACTGTGAAGTCCTCCGGCTGACTTGTGCAGCTGCATAAGGATGACAAACTCGAGCAGAGAGGAGACCTTCGGGTCTAAATATTTTTGCAAAGGGCCAGGGAATGCCCTAGAAAGGTATGGGAAGACGGGGGGGGTAGGAGGGAGGACGGGAAGGAGAGGTTCGGGCTGCAGGAGTTTCGCCACTGGAACGCCGTATCTTGGCCTGCTCGCGCGTGCCGGCTGTGCCCCGGTTGTTGCCGAGATGTGAGAGGGGTTGGCTTTGACGGGGCGCGACGTGGGACGGCGTGGGAGCAGGAGGTAGAGGTGGCCGAAGGGAGGAGCGGTGCCGAGGTGAGTAGCGCTTGACAATGTCAGCCCAAAGGCTGGCAGAGATGCGGAAGAGCGCCACAGACTCGCCAGGCACTGTTCCTCAGTCGGGAGATACACTGGTAGCCGAAGAGTGGGGAGCCGGCAAGCCGTGATGCCCGCGCCGCCGTTAGGTGCGGTGCCCGCTATGACTCGACACCTGTAACGACATGCGAGACGCCAAGAGGGCAGACAATACAGGATGCATAGTGCGGCAGGTCCGAAACGAAGCCAGGGAAATGGCTGATTTGAGCGCGAAGCGCCCAAAAGAAGAAGGTTGATTATTGTCTTGCCACCGGTTTCGCATCATTCAACCCTGCGTGTCTCGTCAGCCTTCCTTTTGTCGCCCATCACTCAACGCTCGTTTCATGCTTCGTCCGCCCGTCCTCCGCATGCAAGCTTGACCGGACCGGCGGCACCGCAGTGGCCATCACGACGCAAGCACAATGACGCCGTCACGCACGCATCGAACTGAGGCCCATTGTCCTTCGGCCTGCTCCTTTTGTCCGGCAAGCACAGACATATCAGCGGGGACGCCCGCCATTCTGCCCCCAGACCGCTTAGCAAAGTGTACCTGTTGATGCATGATGGACGAGGTCATGACATGGGCCCTGACAATGCACAGCGTGGCGTCTAATCGTACTCAGAAATGTGGTGCACAGGGGAGAAGGGGCCAAGGGGGCATAATGAACCGATAATGGCAGGTACGGACTGAGTGGACGATGGAGTGAAGGGCGAGCATCCATTGTTCGACGAGGGGACGAAGTGGGTCAGTCAGTATAAGGTGTGAGGCGTGGGTATCGGTATGGATCCACCTCGGACGCTTGCGAGTGATTCTCCTCAGCACACACATATACACCATGTCTATCACGCTTCCGCCTTTGCCGGCTCGTCGCCGATCTGTCCCTCTCGACGACCACTTCGCCCGACTCCGTCTATCCAGCCCGGACCGACTGCAGTCGCCAACCACCTCAAAAATAGACGAGTGAGTCACCACACGCGGTACTTGACACATGCTAATCCCAGACGGCCTCGTGCTGTCGCCCATCGCCGTGCATACTCCCTCACCTACTCCTCGACACCTACCATCCGCCTACCTCTGCCGAACCGCACTGTCGCCAAGCCGCGCATATTACCGCCTATGCGTGTCACCCCGCCAACCCCCCCTCGCATACAGGTGACCGCTTCGACTGCCCCTCCTCGGTGCACGGCTGTCCGCCTGCCGGGTCAGCCCTCATCGAAACAGACGATCATGGTCAACCCTTCGCTAGCAGCGCATTTGAAGCGCGGGGGAGTGGTGAACTTTGTGGGCAAGGACGGGAAGAGAAGGAGGGTGTTCCTGCCACCGATGCCGGCTAGGGTCATATAGGGTCCTATGGAGCTGAGATTTGTAGTTGGTGCCCAAAAGTGGTCAGCGACCGCATGTATATGTATCAGCTTGTCAAGGCAGATTTGTTGCCGGAGCAATCGCGTCACGGATCGCTAGCGAGAAAGTGGAACAGGGCAGGACACGTCGTTCACGCGAGACACCCCCTGCATGATCGAGGGAGAGAGATGGCGATGAGGAAGGGAGAAGGGAATGACGGGCAAGGAACGAGGGAGGAGAAAGAATTGGCAGCGAGGGGGACAAGCCCTCGCCCACACTCCCCCTCTCCTTGTCCCGTTCCCCCTCACCTTTCACCTTGCCTACTTTTCATCCCCCTCCCACCTCCCCCCTCTCC